>VOQJ01003593.1:12236-38210 GCA_015052665.1 Apistogramma diplotaenia
AGGGGGGGGGGGGGGGGGGGGGGGGGGGGGGTTCAGCAGGTGGAGGAACCCTAAGATCAGCTGCAGTGGCTCCACATGTGGAGAATCACAGCTTTCTATCCTGAGCTCCAGTCAATGATGTTGGTGTGCAGCTGTGATCAGCTGACCTGCTGCTGCTCTGAGGTTTACTGCTCTGTGTGGATGAGCTGAATAGATGTTTTTGGGTAACACACCTTCAATGAGCTTCCACAATTGAAAGTGTCAAATTAGCTAAATCCAACACATTTCTTAGGTTCCCATCATGTACTGTACAGTAAGGAAAGGATGTTGTAAAAAAGACGAAACATTTTATTGCTTCTAAGCTAAAATCTAACCTGTAAAATATTTTTGTGTATTTTCCCTCATAGAAACCGAATCTTCTTGGGCTGGTTAGTTTCCGCAGGTACTTTTGGATTTCTTCTCTCGTTTCTTTGTTGCAGTGACTCAGACTTTAAAGACACAGTGAAAATATGGATCTTTATATGTGACAGTTTTATACATATCAGCACATAAACTGCATGAACTGAGGCATCACTTATTAGAAAACAATTGTATATTCAACTGCATTTTTTGCATGATGTTAATTTACAGACTCAGTCTCTGCACAACAACACTGTCTGAATTTCAGTGTCATGAAATCCTTGCCTCTGCAGACAGCATGCATCTTCATCCCACCATGGACCTCTTCCTCCCTCTCAACCGAACCTCATCAAGCTTTTTGATGACAGCTGATGATTTCTTGGATGCCGCAGCATAGCTCTTCAACAGCTTCTCAAACAGGTCCTCTGTGTTGGGGTGGGTACTGAGGAAGGCTTTCTCCAGCACATACAGGTCCACCCCCTTATCCTCAGGAAGAGCAGAGATATAACTCAGACCAAAGTCAATGAGGACCAGGTCAGACTCTCCACCCCCCGGGGCGTGTTTCAGCAGCATGTTGGAGGTGGTCAGGTCTCCGTGGATGACATCTTCATCGTGCATTTTGGCCAGGATCTGGCCCACCCTTTCAGCCAGCTTCTGCAAATTTGGCTCCTCACAGGATTCGGACTGCTGAGCAGATGTGATGTGGTCGCGCAGAGTTGAGGAACCCACAATTTCCTCCAGGAAAATACAGTGGGAGGTGTAGTCCACAAAGTACACTACAGGGGCAGATATACCTGTTGAGAAGAGAGAGCCTGACTTTACAAACTGTGTGTGACTCCAAAAGTACAAGAACTTAAACATAAACAGTAAAAACATGCCCCTCATATTAGAAATGCCAAAGGCCAAACTCACAGGGCACAGGGCTAATGGCTGATAGGAAATTCAACAGTGTACTCAACTCCAAACCTTTAAAGTACAAATGGGTGCCCGGTCTTAGGGAACCTAAGAAAGAATGGTTAGGCCGCGGTTATGGTCTGCTGCTGCCCCTGCATTCGCCACAGTGTGATTGTGATTAGGTTTTTATTGACTATTATCAGTGGTGACCCGAAGGCAATTTTCCACTAATGTGGACAATAAAGTTATTGATTCTTGAAAGAACACCAGCACTCTTCATTATATTTTTTAAGGGAAAAAACCAAACGTGTTTCTGCAATAAACTGCCATCATCGTAGTTTAAGACAAACAATCACTGCTCGAGCCCAGTGGCGGCGTGCTTTACACCGCACTTGGTGATGTGACGCTTGGATGCAGCAGCTCAGCCATAGAAACCCATTCCATGAAGCTCTCTGTTCTCGAGCTAATGTCAAGGCCACATGAAGTTTGCAGCTTCATGTGGCTCTGCATAAAGTTGGTGACCTCTGTGCACTAAAAACATACAAAAGCCAAAGTAGCCGACATGTGCCAACAATCCTTACCATAATACACTTCTACAAAAACATCAACACAGAAACACCATACACCACAAGACTGAAACCACTAGAAACAGGAAAAATAAGCACAGAAAAAAGTTCTACTAAAATGATCAAATATTAGAAAATGCAAGAAAAAAATATATATAAATGTTCTGTAACTCAATGAAAAGACCTTAAATTAAATATCAGAACTAAGGCCTCAGTTTCTCAAGTTGTTTGGCGTTATGCGTATATATACGTGGGGGCCAGGCTTGACCGCAGTGTTAAACTGGCCCTTGCCCACCTTGATTCATGACATCCATGCATTTGCTATAACTCATTATTAGTGTCGGGCTCTTGATATAAACAATCGGTTTCGGGGTGGCGGCTGTAGAACTTGCCTGCTCTCCGGCACCGCAGTATGGCGCGGACCTCCTGCGCGGTTCTGCGATGTGTCAACTTTTCGTCTAACGCCGGGTGCCTGTAGCGTTTTGGGAACCTTTCCTTCACGATAGCTGGCTTTCCCAGAAACTCCGTCCGGTAAACCCGAGCTTCGGCCCCTTGTTTCAGCAACTCTGCTTCACTGAGGAACTCTGAGACCGCCATGTTTACTTCCTCGTTCTTCTACGCTCTGCTCTCCTCCGGTTTCCTCTGCACTGTTTTACATGCTGCCACCCAGCGGCCACATGAAGAATTACAAATGCGTGGGGCAGAGAAAAAATTCAGTTTTGATCAATTGAAACTTTATTTCAGGCTAATAAATCGCCTCTGCCTATCTGAGATGTTTCTTGACCTGCCACTTCGGGCCTTAACTAAAACTGTGCCTGTGGTCTTCCATTTCCTCACAGTGGAAAGTGACAGCTGAAATCTCTGAGAGCTTTTTGTATCCTTCCCCATGATGTTGAACAATCTTTATTTTCAAGTCATTTGAGAGTTGTTTTGTGGCTCCCATGTTGTCACTCTTCAGAGAAGATGCAGTGGCCCACCTGTCCCCACAGAGGGACATACCAGAAAAATGCTCCTACAGCATAGAGGAGCCATCAGATCCCCTTACTTGGTGAAAAAATTGCCACATGTACAGTCAAACATCCATTCATCATTTATTATCAGTGGTAAGATGATCCAGGTATTTTTTCATTTACCCATTTTGTGTTCTGTAATCAGGTTTTTGAAGACCTGGAATGTAACAAGTCTGCCACAAAGCAGTTTGAGTTAGCTCTTCTTGTTTAAAAGTGCAAATTAAATTAAAGTGACTTGACATAAAACGATTGTTATTCTATCCTCTCTACTTCTATTAAAGTGTTCATTTATATAATTTGTGTCATAATCTTGTACTGTGCTGTATGTGAGAACTGCAGCTCAGTACACTGTGCAGATTACCAGGTCAACTTTTATTATTTAGAGGCCATATTTTACATGGAAAATGTCCAGTGAGCAGCAGTTCTGTGGTGAAGCAAAGTTAAAATCATCTCAGACTGGTTTCTTGAACATGAACATACCTCCAGAGCATCAGGCACTGCAGTGTTTGCTCTGAAAGTCAGACTGATTATAAGATGTAACAGCAAACATTTCCAACTGAATCCTGATTCTTCCCTGCCCTTTAGAGGGAATCCCAGAGAAGGTGAGAGGACTGTAACTATCCATTCTTTTTTAAAGTTGACCAAATCTGAATAAATGGCAGGGACAAACAATATATAAATTGTAAAATAATATTTTTATTCAGCTACAGTAAGCAACTAAGAGAAGCTTATATATACAGTACATAAATAAAAGCTCTATTAAATTGCTTACACAGCCCTTTCTTTTTTAAATGTAAGAATATATTCCACACCTTTAATTAGACACCTTCAGTAGGAACACTGAGGAGTGTGCTCAGGACAAGCCACATTTAGGAACTCAACCTTGTTTGTTGGAGATCATATTTTTGTCATGTCGACTCCATACAGTGCTTTGTCTCATTTCCACCCTATACTCAATACCACTATCATGGATCCAGCAATCTAAAACTACTAATAATAATAATGAGCTCAGACTTTTAAAAACTTCAGCTATATAATTGTAAAATATATAGTTTACTGTACAACAAACTCAGTGCACGCAGTATCACAAACATGTTAAATGACTTCAGAGTGTGTTCCTCTGTTGTCTGCGATGAGACCGAGAGCAGGCTGCTCCTCCTCTCTCTGCTGGGATCACCTTCCCCAGCTGTTGGACAGCTGTCGACCTCTGGCGTCAAAACTCCGCCAAGAAGGCTGTCCTTTGCAATCCGACACTGCTGCCACGTAGCTCCAACTTCCTGAAGGGCCACAAGTTTTCCAGGAGCATCTTTGTGTATTGTTTCCTGCTGCCAGAGGTGAGTCCAGGTCTCTTTTCCCAAAAGAAAACATTTCAGTTGACAGCGAATTTCAGTATCTGCTTCGTCTGTGTCTGCAGCGCCCACAGTGTCAGTGGGAGCCGAGGAATAACGGGTCTGTACTTGTCTGCAGCAGCGTCGTAAACAAACTGCAAGAGAGCTGCTGGTGGCTGCAGTCATATTTGATTACAAAGGGGAAATGCATGCACCTCTTAAAATGATATTTAGGTGTTTTGTCACTTCATGCGTGTAGACTTCAGAAGACAGTGTTAATCTGTGTGGTTTGAAGTTGAAGTCAGACTACAGATATGAAAGTTAAGAGCAAAAGGAGAGTCCGCACACCAAAGGAGCTCCTGAGGGAATCGAGCCTTTGTGTTCTCCAGTGTTCCTTCAGGGGCTCCTTTGGTGTGCGGACTCTCCTTTAATGTCATTTAATTCCAGGTGGAATATCAGACACTGTTTCAGCAACAATAGTCAGAAATTAAGATGCTTTTCTGCAGCTCTGTCTTACTGTCTAAAGAGTACAGCTAATGTTATATGGTAATAGTAAATATATGTTTATTTAAAATACTTAAATATTAAATAAATAGAAAAATTGGAATAAATGATCATTTAGACAAAACATTTACATGTTTTTAAAGATGTTTTAATTTTAAAAAAAATCAATGAAACGTTATTCTGTTAAGCTCGATAGCTAGCCTTTTAGCAAAGCTGAGTTAGGTTTCTTCTTTTATAGCTGCTATTTATAAAATATTAAACTTTACTAGTCCGCTAATTAGCTTTTATCTATAGTTCTTTTTGGTCTGACACTTTTTCTTTTGCCCTCCATTTATCCAGTTTCCTCCGTTTTTTTTTCTTTATTAGGAAAACTGCACACATTATGATAAATTTATAATAGCTCTTAGCTATTTAAGAATCATCTTGTTTGCGCAAAAATGCTATTTTATGCCTGACAAAGTGTTTTATCTTTGACTTTTTAATAGCTAAAGTTAGCTTTTTTAACTAAAAAATAGAAACTAACAACAAAGTACCTACATGCACCATTTATCCATATCTGTTGTGTAGTAGCACTGCTTCACCTCTGTATGCCAGTGAGCTCTGCGAGCTCTCAGTCAGTGATATGCTGAAGGAGCCATGCAGGAAAGTCAAGATGTTTCAGTGGCATTTCTGTGACCCAGGTGAACATTGCATTGAATGTTGAAGTAAGTTTAGTGGCTACCAGAGTCAATATAGAGACTTTTTAAGAGTGCGTTTTACCTGCAGTAGTGGGGCTCATCAATATTTCAGAGCGATGTACCAGATTCTCCACCATACTGTCTGTATCAGGTGACAGGATGTTTGGCTGACAGGCTCGCTGCTTTCTACATTGTCATGTTTTGTTCTGTTCTTTTTTTAACTGTTGTGAGAGGACTCTAATGAACTGATGACAATCAACAAGACTGTTGTCATGGCAGCAGTGCTGCAACAGCCTCTTATGGGCTCCTTTTGTCTTCAGCAGGGCTGTCTGTGGCTGCCAGAGCAGGAGCACACGGCAGGAAATGGAGATTGTCCCTGTTATCGTTGTGGTGTTATATATATGTACTCCATGGTGAAGGTCTTCTGAAAGATGGATTCAGAGCTGCATTGCCTGACTTAAATGTGCACATAAGAGGACAGAAGCAATGAGTAAGTAATTTCTATTGTAAAGCAGTTTACCGTTTAAAGTGTTGATTTTCACTCTGATATAAAGTAAGAGGATGCACATATTGTGTGTTTGGAGTTAACTGCTGTGATCTGACAGTGAAAATACATTTGCAGCTGCTGATCGCTGATATTTCACGCTGAAGCCTTCAGAGCATGACAGCTTACAGAAAAGCTCAACACTTAAAATCAGTCAAAGGTACAAAGGTGAAAACTAAATGAATGCATCTCCACATGTGCACAGAAGCCTGAAACAGAGCAGGTTACATCTCCATCTTTTTCTGAATCATTTGCATTTCAGTCAATGGACTCTGAACATCAGAGAGCTGCAGGTTAATCTGAGCTGCACCTGCCAAGCAGTCAGAGTGATGTGCCTCACTTATTAGGGAGCTACGTGACTATATATTAGCCACCGCAAACAAATGCTAAATGCACCTGCTGTTCCAACCTCATCAGCAAGATGAGACTGCCAGAAAGTTTTAAGGTTTAAGATTTGGCACAAATAATGTCATTCAGTGTGTGCCAAACAAAGTTATTACAAGTTGTGACTTTGACATCACAAGCGCAGTAGGTGACATCACAAAGACAAAGAATGCCTACAGTGGAGTTTACCACAAACGAGTTTTAAGAAATGGGTGAAAAACATTACCAGTGTTTCAGCAGATTACTCTGCTCACTCCCATCACCTGAGGAGCAGGGCATGTGCTGATCACACTGTTTATCACCCCCCCCCACACACACACACACACACACACACACACACACACACACTCGATTTTTCAGTTCATTCTCTGTATCTCCGCTGTGGTGCTCTGTGTTTATTATAGAGAGCACTGTGGTGCAGGTCTGTGACACAGGTATTTCCTATATTTACTCATCTTTAGCTCACAGTGTTTTCACAGCTCTTCACTGTCAGTGTACAGAAGTGCCTTAAGCCTGCATTGAGCAGCCAAATCCTCTGATTTTGAGGAAAAAACTGTTCTGTTTAGTTTATGGATGCAATCATTACACTCACATTACTGAATATGTGAAATGAGCCATGATGTACATGGTGCTCCACTTAGTGTCAAAAACAGCGGCATGATCAGTGCACACTTTACCGGGCCCTACCTACCCTACTGGCAGATCACTACTACCTGAGTGTGCATGGGTGTGATTTATTCATTCATTTAACCACACAAATTATTTGGGTATGTCAGAGCTTTCGTACCTCAAAAAACAAACCATCTGAATGTTTCCTTCCTCCTAGGTTGTGCCGTCACCCTGTTGGCCAGTGTGGTGTCTACTCTGGGCGGCCTTGTCTTCGGTTATGAGCTTGGCATCATTTCGGGTGCTTTGCTGCAGCTCAAGGCTGATTTCAGGCTGTCATGCATTCAGCAGGAGGCTGTGGTCAGCTCTTTGTTGATAGGAGCCTTGCTGGCCTCCATCATTGGCGGCTGCTTGATTGACCGTCATGGCCGCAGGAACTCGATCCTCCTCAGCAATGTCCTGATCCTGATGGCCAGCCTGGTCCTGCTCATCAACTCTTTCCTTGCACTGATTGTAGGAAGGATCACAGTAGGCTTTGCCATGTGCCTGTCCTCCATGTCCTGCTGCATATTTGTGTCTGAAATGGTAAGTCCAGACCGCAGAGGCTTCCTGGTAACACTGTATGAGGCTGGGATCACTGTGGGCATCCTGTCAGCTTATGCCATGAACTACATCCTGTCTGGCTCTAAAACAGGATGGAAGGGCATGTTTGGTCTAGCTGTGGTACCGACTTTGGCGCAGCTCATGTCCATCTGGTTTCTCCCTTCCAGTACTAAGGATTATTCCAATCAGAGTCACAGCTTTCAAAATGAAAGAGGATTCACGAGCACCATTGAAGCAGATGACTCAAAGGTTCACTTTAGCAGGGACAACAAGAAGGTTCAAGACAGCAGCTTGTACCTGTTCAAGTGTCAGGACAACATGAGGACTCGGACTGCCATTGGGCTGGGTTTGGTGCTGTTTCAGCAGTTCACAGGCCAGCCAAACATTCTGTTTTATGCCTCCACCGTCTTCCACGCAGTGGGATTTCAAAGTAATCATTCGGCATTGTTGGCATCGGTTGGTTTGGGGTTGGTCAAAGTGATCGCTACTCTGACATCCATGGCATTCTCAGACAGGCTGGGCAGAAGGCCTCTGCTCATCGGTGGCTGCTCTGTCATGGCTCTGTGTCTAATAACCATTGGACTCCTCAGTGGAAATTCGCAGATGAACTCTATGACGCCTTGTAAACCTCAGAACACTGATGTTAACAAAACACATGCACTTCAGTCACCTGCTGGTAATGAGTCCGTTTTTGATATGGTTGGAAGCTACTCGCTTTTTAAAAACACCACCCAAGATGAAGATGCAGCTCTCCATCAAATAGTTTCTTTGGAACCTGCTCCAGGATCTTCTCCCAAAGTCCATGGAAAGGTGGTGAACTGGATCATTCTCGTGTGTATGATGGCTGTTGTCAGTGCATACTCCGTTGGATTTGGACCAAGTGTGTAAATTTCAGATCATTCTGATACCTGGATTTAAAGTGTGAAATCATTTGACTAGGATATCTTTACTGTCAGTGCAATAACATTTTTCTACTGGGTTATTGTACCCTTTTGTTTTTTGGATCAGTGACGTGGCTCGTCCTGAGTGAAATATTTCCAGCTGCTGTTAGAGGAAGAGCATTTGCATTCACCAGCTGCTTCAACTGGGCCGCCAATCTATTGGTCACCTTCACCTTCTTGAATGTTATTGGTGAGTTTTGGAGTCTAAGTAGCACAGCTGCAAAGAAAATCTCCCAAAAATTATAATAAACTCTAAATCATAACAATCTAAATAATAAAATGCTTCCCGAATAAATATTCATCACATCTGTGCTTGTCAGGATGTAGAAAAAGAACTGGATATTGGATTGGACAGGTGTAATCATGTTACATTATGTGGTGATATACATATTATCTCCAATATAATTTACAAAAGGACAAAGATCCACTGCTGCAAACACGTCAAGTGCAAAGCAATGCATTTCTGCTTTCTAACTGAGAAAATAAAATCTGACAGTGAACAAGGGAGAGTTATGACTTTGTTTTACTGAGATAGCAATAATAGGGATTTCTAAATCAAGACTTGATGGTAAACCGACAGACTCACTGCTGGGAGGGTTTGCTTCACTGTAAAATGTAATGAGCTGGTTTTAGTACTTTGCATCACTTTACCTGAATGTTGAAGTAAAAGAGCTCCAGGTAAATGCATTATCCAACCTGAGTTTAGCCATTTTTATGAAAAACTCAAGCCAAGATAACTTGCATCACTTTTCCACATACCAGTTACAAAACAGGTTTTCGGACAATGACACTGCCTCTGCACCACTACAGTGGAGTCCAAATCAGACAATCAAGATGACTGACTGGATCAAGACCTGCCTCTGGAAATAGGGCACTGACTCTAAACATCTGTAATTCTTTAACAGCTTTAACAGCAGTGCATTTGTTGAATTGGATTAAAGCTGGAAGTCTCCACTTCATTTGAATCTTGATTGATTTAAATTTCACTGTAGTGGTGTACAGAAGCAAAATGACAAAAAGTTTCATCATCCAAAAGGTTATAGACCCAACTGGACATCATTGACCCAGAATGCATTGCACACACAAAGATGTGGCATGCTGTTTAAGTCTTAAAAGTCAATATATATGACGCAGTTTTAGTATGGAGATGTATGTGATGGTAGTTTTAATATGTGGATGGAAGCAGAGAGACTTGTGTGTTCTGATCCCACAGATGTGCTCGGTCTGTCAGGGCTGTTTCTCGTGTATGGGCTCACTGCTGTGGTCGCTGCAGTCTTCTTCTTCTTCATGCTACCAGAGACAAAAGGGAAGACTCTGGAGGAAATAGACAAGGAGTTGCGTTTGCACAGGTGTGATCTGCAGTGTGTTCATCTGAGCAAATACACAAAGTCCTGTGTATTGAAATGTGAAACACTGACATAGTGCCTCTCTCTTGTTTTGCAGGTTTTACCAACACCAGGAGTGCTGCAGCTTCATCGGAAGCAGAAATTCCTCCCCACAATACCAGAGAGTGCGCTGTAATGTTGGCACCTCAGGATGATTACTCTGATACTTCGATCCTGCCCGATGAGCTTAAGACCGAGCACTTGATGCTCTAATGCATCAGCAACCAAATGTATTCACTCCTGCCCGACATGTTAGCAGTGCTGATCTGGTT
Organism: Apistogramma diplotaenia; assembly: GCA_015052665.1. Taxonomy (NCBI): domain Eukaryota; kingdom Metazoa; phylum Chordata; class Actinopteri; order Cichliformes; family Cichlidae; genus Apistogramma; species Apistogramma diplotaenia. The sequence continues at coordinate 22,329 of VOQJ01003593.1, forward strand.
TCAGGCTTTGGGAAGTTTGTACCACTCAGTTTCCTTCAGCCATGATTCGGATTCAAGAATCCCGAAAACATAAAGGCACAAACAACATCAGCAGAATGTCTGGAATAAGACTGGGATGATGAGAGGATTATGGGAACCAAATGACTGCCATTGTGGATATCTTTAAAACACCAGGGTTGTGGTTATTCCCTTGAAAACATAGCAAAAATAAATAAATTACAATTAGAGACAGCAGCACATTGAACACCCTGCTACTCCAGTGCTACCCAGCACTGCTCCTGTGGAAGCTGAATCACTGTGTCCGTATTTAGCTGCAGGGAGCTGATCAGTCATGTGCCAAAGAGATTTGAAGCCTGTTTAGGAAAAGAGTCCATGTAAACATCTGAGCAGAAGCCTGTGAGAATGAAAAATTATAGTGTACATAAGTAACCTTCCACATTCCAAGCAAAGGCTTGTTTAGGAATTCTTCCCAGGATGTCTTTGAGGGCACGCCAAGTACACAGATTTCATTCTAACTGAAAACTGGCATAAATAATCGAAGTGAGATGGAATGATGATAAAAGACTAAGCCCTGTATTCCCGGTGTCCCAAGCACTCGACCCCCAGAAACTTCAATGATTAACTTAGGAATGAAGGGCTCAAAATGTCTGTTAGCTAATCATGACAGACCACAGCCATTACAGATTTAGGGGGATGCAGCGTATGAGTAGGGAGACTGGGATTGGGGGGGGAACTACTGGAAATGATCTGGAGGACCAGCAGGTCTGAGGCTGCTCAAAGCATCACGTCTCAGGTTGCAGGATTTGTTTTAAGTCTTTTTTTTGTTTGACACGGCTTTTTTGCACCCCCCACCATCACCAAATGTACTTCACATCATAATGTTTTTCAGGTTACGGGGGGCTGAATGATTGTGAATGCAACAATATGTTTGTGGTTTCACTGTCAAATAAAACGACAGCTTATTTTAATACACTGGACTATTACTGCAGGATTGAGCCTAATAGACACGTTCTTGTGCACTTCACCACACATCAGTGGCATCAGCTATCAAGAGGAAACCTTGTAAACTAACTTAATTAGGTTCATATTCTCAGTTTGAGATTTATGCATTTGCTTTATCGTTTACCTACACCAACAGTTCACATTTTTAAAAACCTGGTTGAAAACCTTTATACTCTGGCTTCAAACCTGAAGAAACATCTGCTTCAGCTGAATAGATGAAAGTGCATTTTATCAGCACTGAATGGCTATGCAGCTGTTTTTAGCTGGACCGCTAAGCCCAAGATGGCAATACCTTCAGAACTAAAGTTTCAACTTGGGATTTACACAACTTAATGCATGTTTAGATTTTCAGTCCACTTGGCATTAATGAATCAAAGAATCTTCTATCTTATAAATGGACCATTTGTAATAAGCACTTGGCCAAGTAAGCTACGTGACCTGTAATGTGAAATCTGTATGAACATGACAAATCAGACATGTACCTGATAAATAAAACACGTGTTTATTTACACAAATATTTTCAAATACTAGTCTTCTACATAAGGACAGAAAAATATATACAGTGATGTAGGGACTTAAACTGCTCTGTTGTCAGGTCAATGTATACATGTTCTGTTTGCATTTTCAGGTTTTGAAATGAAAAAGGCGTATGTACAGCAGAAACTAGAACTTGCACTTTCAAACTCTGGCACTAAAACACTGGGGAAAACTCTACCTTTCAAGTGCTATTATACTTCACTGCTTCCCACAACAAGGTGAAAGCTAACCAACTGTGGGACTAAAAAAAAAAGCATCACTCACTATACAGAAGATGTGAACCTTCCTCCCAGAGTCACCAGCAAGTAGGGCTGTCTCAGTGCAGGAATTATCCCCTGCCCTGCACAATGCAGCATTCATCTTAGTTTACTTTGCTATTCTAAAAGGGCCATACTTGATCGCACTTGCTTCTCGGGTCCGTTTCACTTGTGGAGAGGCATGTGAAGAGAACTGTTAAATTATTCTCTAGTCACTATAAAAGGTCAGTAGAGGAACAGAGAGAACCAACAATGTTCGCAGTGGCACTAAAAATTTCCTGATTGTGTTCCAATCGTACAAACACATCCTTGCAGGTTGCTTTAAAGCACAGAGGTGTTTATAAAAAAAAAAGTAAAAAGCTTTTGTGGCAATTTCTTGAAGCACCCTGCAACTGGCCTGTTAATAGCACAGAATTTAATTTTGTGGGTATCACGACAGCCCTACCAGCAGATGACAAGGTCATCAACTTGTCAGCAACTCCCACTCAACCCCCCCCCAAAAAGAAACAAAAATTGGTTAATCTCTTCTTCCCAACAGCTTGAGTAAACTTTGGTTATATCTTGTATATCTTGAAGTAATTCAAGAAAAGCCACTTGAAGTATTTCAAGGAACTGGTAAGCAGCACGTTTGGAGAAACCATTTCTTTGAGGACCTGAATGAACCTTACCTGGCTTCTTAAGTTTGCACAACACAACACTAGAGTTGAACAGACCACTTGATGGTGGAGAACCTTCATCCAGCAGTCCAATGTTTGGAGTCGAGAGGGGAGGAAAAAATAACACTAATGAAGGATGATGTGACAGTGAGGTGCAAAAGAAGACCAGTGATCTTGTTTGGTAAGAAAGGCAAGACAAAGTTACTCAGGCAGAGAAAGTGTTGAAGTGTCATTGTGTTTGTGCACAGAACAGCACCAAATCTTCCAAAATGCCGCAGGTGGGTCTTTCAACATTTCTGGGGTGGTCAACTGAGTGTTCACCAGCTTGTGTTTGACGCTACTCAGTAGTAAACAATACAGGATGTGCTCCTTTTGGTCCTGACAGCCAACTTCTCCTTCCTTTACCTTACGCTGATGTTCTTACTGACCAGTGTCTTCTCAGGTCAAACTAAAACACAGGGTGGGGAATGACCATCGCTCTCAGACACACACCTTTGTATTCACTATGTCTTGAGGGGAAAACAATGAAAAGACCACCAGTTAAACAACACTCATTCATAGGGGGGCTCTTTTATCTTAAGATAACTCCTGCCTCCAGCTGCTGAGGCACAGTCACACTGAGTTAGGTTGGATATGGTGAGAGCTGGCAGAGCACTGCTAAGACACCCCTCCCCCATCCTGACTGGGTGGTGGTGGAAGTGGGTGATATTGATCACAGGTAGGGACGAGGGTGTTCTGAGTGTGAATTTGGGTGGGGACGTCACTGTGGGGCGCCAGCAGCAGTGGGCACCGGGGTGCTCAGGGCATTGGTGGCAGCAGACAGGACTGGTGAGCCAGTGAGAGGGCCCAGGGCAGTGGAGGCTGGCAAGGCAGAGATACCTGAGAGAGCAAAGCCAGATGAGACCATCAGGGCAGTAATGCACACTGACTAGTAACAGTGCCACGGATAGGATCCAGGCAGTGCAAGTGTGTGTTCTCACCAGTGATCATGTTGGCTGTGCTAACAGCAGGGTTCCCACTGGGTAGGTTGGCTGATCCGGTCACACGAGACTGATCTTTCACGATGGGAACTATATGAAAAAACACATTACTTGTTGTTATGGCCACCTGGACTTTATTCTAAGCACCAGAGAAAAGGTGCTGTCTGATGGCGAGAGCTTACAGAAGTAAGGGTGATCCATGGCCTCGCGGGCAGTCAGACGGGCCTGGTGGTCATAGCGCAGAAGTTTGTCCAGGAAATCTAAAGCCTCAGGGCTCACCAGGTGCTGGTTTTCACTGTGGACAAAGCGCTCCCATCGCTTACGAGAATGTCTTTAAGCGGGGAGGGAAAAAAGCAAAAAATGTAAAATTATGGTCGTGTGGTTGTATTCCTTTGCCTGTCAGTCAAGTTTCTATCTACAGCCTGGAAACATAAACCAGTAAGCACTTTATTTCATACCATTAAGACATTTCTGTAGTGCTTGGTAATAATTAGCATACGAGTTCTGGAGTTAGTGCCAAGAACATGCTCGTGTCAGATTAGAGTGAGCTGACCACCAAACGGGTGTACACAAAAAGATGGGAGTGCAGAAAAGTGCTCAGTGGGAAGTCTTCGTAGCAAAGTAAAGTAAATACATTTACAGTTATTTACAGTAAATCTGTTCCCCGGTATTCTGCTGTTCATTAGTGTAAATTTACAAACGGGGCCTTTCAAGAAAAACTGCTCAATGTTCAGCTTCTTTCTGACAAGTCTGGACAAGTTTAAGTCGAAGAATGAATTAAATGCAGTGTTGAGACTCTTTCTCACTGATGATACCAGGGTCAGGCGATACAGCAATAAAATTATGAGATTTCAAGGAAATTTCTGATATTGCTCTAATGTATCGATGCTCGCAGCTTGCAGGCAACAGCATTTATGCGCGCAAGTACATGAAGGGCATTTTTCCATCCTTCAACTGAATTTCTTATCACTGCTATGCAGACATTCAGTTATACAGCTCTTAAAAGCCCAAAGATGTTTCTAAGTTACAGATCTTGCTTAGACTATTAAAAGCTGTATGGCAGATCATTTTTCCCTGAAGACCAAACAGAACTCCCCGTTTGTGCACCTGACAGATTTTTGCCTGTGGTAATGGAAACTCTGCCTCCTTACCACTTCTGCAATATCTTTTAACAGGAACATCTGGGGCAACTTTGTTAGACTCAGCGTTCACTTTGGATGCTCACTTTAAATTTTTAATTTGTTCTTGCTTTTATCACTTAAATACTGCCAATTTGATTCCCACTGTGCCACAATCTGAATCAGAACTTGTCATTCACACATTTATTTCATCACAAAATAATTGACATCTGAATTGTAATTCATTGTTCACTTGTATTAAGAATGCTTCCTCAGACTGTTCACTGCTGTGAGGCTCCTGACTAAGTACTCACATAACACACACTTGCTAATTCAGCTGCACTGGCTCCCCATTTGGATGGTCAAGCATCATGTACATCAGAAAATGTTCATCCATAGCATGTGATCAAGGCCTGCTGCCTGTGCAGCATACAAGGCTGAGAACTAAAGGAGAGCGTTTAGATCCTGAGACTTTCTCCCACTCAGCCGGACATTTGTGGACTCTGATCTCTTTTAAAAAGCAGCTAAAACTCTTTTTAAAACTTGCTTTTGGGTAACTTTTTGTATTTATGTTTCTAACATTTTGTTGTGAAGCACTTTGATATTTAAATACAATCTGACTTAATTACACTGTGCACTTAATTCTATGTAACCAAGCAAATTCTGTTTTATTTTGCATGTAGGAATGGCAATTTTTTAGAAGATATATTTAATTCAACATAAGCATAACTTCTTAAAGTAGTTATTTTTCTTTATATTGGTTCTTATTGTGGATGTAATGTGAAATTTGAATGCTTCAATATTTTTTTAAATCATGGTTACTGGACAATTCTGACAGAACCATCACCGAGTATGAACCAAAACCCATTTGACCCACCTCAAATTCACCTGACTGAAAAATGTTAACCCCCTCCAGCATAAGTACTAACAATTGTTCTGCTGAACCCAGTACCTGCCAAGAATGTCATTGAAGCGAGGTTCCAGCTCAATGTTGTATTTGTCAATGTAGTCATAGAGGTCTTCTGTCCCCAGGACCTTGGCTATTCTCACCAACTGCAGAAAAATATGCAACAGTTGCTTAGAAATCCCTTTGCACAAACAAAAAAATCTCAACACAACTCATACTGTACAAGCTGGTTCAGAAACACACAATGATTAGTAGGTGACCGTCTCTGCCTCCTGAGCTACAGCCACCCCAGCTTACAGCATCTGGTATACCCCAGGCGGTCTCCCATCCCAACCCTGCTTAGCTTCAGAGATAAGATGAGACTGGACGTGTTCAGGGTGATATGGTCATTAGCATGGCCAAACAAATATTCTGTCTATTTTGGGTGCTATCTCAATCATATTTTAAATGTTGCTGAAATGTGCTGTACTTTGTATGTTTGCAACATTATGCACAGCACAGGGAGGGAAACACAGCCACATGCCACAGCTACATCCCCGGTTAGAGGCTGTATTGCACCCTAACTGCAGTTGCCCACAAAATAACACATTTAACTGACTAGTATTTCTAGCACCAACTAGCAAGGCCAACATTTAAATGTCTAGTTGACTAGTTACACACATCACTAGTAACATATAAGATTGACTAACACAGTTTTAAAGTAATTAAAAAGGCCAAGATATGAATTAATGTCTTTGTTCACCTGGTCATAATTGTCATGGCCATGAAAGAAGGGCTCCTTTCTGAAGATCATGGATGCCAGCATACAGCCCAAGCTCCACATATCGAGACTGTAGTCATACATCTGAAACGCAGTGGAAGAGTCAATCATTAGGCATAAAAGCAAATAACTCAAATGCAGCCTAACAGTTCAAATCAACAAGAATGCTACAACAACAGGATTATTCAGGGCTATTCACTGTAGAACACATTCTTATTGTAGGGTTTTTATCCTACAATATTAAGCGAATTGAGTAGAGTGTTGTTGTAATTCAGTGCAATATAAATAAAACTGAATTGAACTGAATGACTGAAAAGCCAGCATTTCCATAATAGAAACACCAACTACACTCGACAAACACGCTGAAGCATATCCTACTAACTTTCACCATACCTGATAGTCCACTAGAAGTTCGGGTCCTTTAAAATAGCGAGAGGCAACTCTGACATTGTACTCCTGTCCTGGATGGTAAAACTCAGCTAGACCCCAGTCGATAAGACGCAACTACAAAGAAAAATAAACTGTTAGCACCCAGAACCAGGACTCAAAGCAAGTGGTAAAATGGTAAATGGACTAGTTTTTATATAGCGCTTTTCTACTCTTCTGAGCACTCAAAGCACAACATGTTTACCTTCACACCACATTCATTCAGCACTTCCATGTTTAACTAAGCTAAGTGCTTATTATATTATCACACACATTCACACTCCAACGCTGCGTCAGAGAGCAACTTGGGGTTCAGTATCTTGTCCAAGGATACTTTGGCATGTAGCCCGGAGCAGCCAGGAATTGAACTCTACCTCCTGGGCTACAGCCACCAGAAAGTACGTGGAACTTAAACATTTTCTGCCTTAATAAGTTCAAGAGTGACTAAAGGACAGAAGGCCACATGTAGAGACTTTAGAAGCTAACAGAAAAGCACAACAGCAATGACAATAAACTTCATCAATGAATCAGAATCAACACTGTATCTTGCCTACCTTACGGTGTTCATGATCTATCATCACGTTATGTGGCTTCACATCTCTATGCATGATTCCCATGCTGTGGCAGTAATCCAGAGCCTGCAGGCGATAGCAGAGGGAGTTTGTTATCTATTGTTTAAGCTTTTCTGCCAAAGATCGCAAGACTGACGCTGGTAACAAAATGAGTGAATATCCAAACATGTACAAAAAGCCATAGAAAAAGTCTCTGAGGCATCACAGTCTTGTTTAAGGACTTCATCTGAACCAGTGTCACAATGTCTAGAGCCCACACATTATAAAGAGAGCTGGAGGACTCACCTTGAGGATCTCGTACATGTAGAACCGGATGTCATAGTCTGTCAGAGTCTGGTATAGTTGCTGAAGATCAAAAACAAAACCATTAGTTTTCCAGTGCCCATATCTTACAGCAAACATTTATGGAACAGTCACATATGGGCCACATTCAGCAAGAGCATTGTGCCAGTGTTCGAGGATAGAACCAGAAGACTGTAGACTTTCGGGCACCGAAGACATAGCACTGGACTTTCATATTCCTCCATCACATACACACATGTGTATGGGAAAACAACAAGTATGCCAAGAAAGGAGGATCAGCTATCTTGTGTGCAGTAAAATCATAATGTGTTCCTACCTTGAAGTCTGTGTTGTTAACATGTTCAAAGACCAAGGCAGGTGTTCGGGACTGAAAAAGATTCAGTTCTTGTATTTAATGGTCTGCAGTTTCAAATCCAGAAACAATGTAAAAACAAAACCTGCATAAAAAACAATAAAGCCAAGCAGGCAGCCGCAACACTATGACCACGTCCCAACATGCTAGACCCTATTCATTCATCCCTGTTCAGATAAGCAGAAAAGTTATCTATTAAATCTGTTATACTCCATTAAAAAACACACAAATTTTCTTCACTTTTCAGCCAGTTTCCATAAAGTTGGGATGCTGTTGAAAATAAAAGCACGTGCATGGTGATGTGTTCTCGGCTGTACTTGAAAAAGGCTCAAGGTTCTTACAAATAAATGAAACTTACTACAGGGTCTTTGACTATATCAATGAGGGAAATGATGTTAGGACCTCCACGCAGATTCTCCAGAATCTTGATCTCACGCTTTATTTTCTTTTTCTTTACAGGCTAGAGGATTAAAAATAAAGACAAACATTACAGATAGTACTTCTAAGTAAATTATTATAGATCCTAAAAGTAAGCCATTTACCTTGAGTATCTTCACCACAACCTTCTCATTATTGGTGATGTTGATTGCCTCAAAGACTTCACTGTACTTCCCACGTCCTAACTTACGCACCAATTGAAAGTCATCCTGGTTTCTGTAAAATAAAGTAGCATCACAGCCAAATATCAGTCTTGAACATTTGCCAAGTAGCATGCTGAAATGTTGTATAAGTGTCAAAGTACTTACCCCCATTCAACCACATGGGACTCATAGTCCCAGTACTCCCTAGGCCGGTGAGTGTTGACCTCTGTGTACACTCGGGCCCGGCTTGGCACGGGTCCTGACATGTCCGACAGCTTGGCGGATATGGTGGTGAGATCTTACTACAGCAGACGATAGCTGGAAGAGTGGAGGCAATGAATTGGGGGAAAGGGAGAGGAAGAGAAGGGAAGGTAGGGGAGAGGGGGTAGATCCCACAAGGGAAATGGGGTTTGGGGGAGGTTTTGCCTGAGGATGGGGGGGAGGGGCCACCAGGGGCAAGGTGGGAAAAGCTGGAAAAAAGAAAGAGGTAGAGGAAAAGAAAATATCAGGCCAATATGAAGAGACTTATAGCATTTTTCTACAACGATGTCAGGGTTACAGCGGTTACAGCACCATCTGATGGCAGAATATTAGGACAAATATTTACTGGGATCAGGCATCAATTAAGATCATAATTAGGCTAACCAACTAATAGGTCTGGTACCGACTGGTGATAATAGTGATGATTAGTCAACTAGTCGCACACATCCCTACCCACTCCATTTATGCATGGGACTGAATCCCTTCAGTCAGATCATCAACAAGACTGGCTACGAATACCAACTACAACATGAAGCAACCGTCAGCCAACTCCTGTACATCGACGACATCAAGCCGTATGCCTAGAGTGAATGAGATATTGATTCAGTGTTCAATGAGGGGAATGCATTACCAGAAGGCAACACTGCAGATATTGAGGACAGCTACAAGTACCTTGGAAACTCACAGACCAACGGGAACTATGAAGAGGCCACTAGGAAAGCTGCTACCCCCAAGTACCTTCAGAGAGTAAGGCAAATCCTGAAGAGTCAGCTGAATGGGAAGAACAAGATCCAGGCAATCAACACCTAGGCCCTGCCTGTCATCAGATATCTTGCTGGGATAATAAGCTGGCCAAAGGAGGCGATAGAAGCTGCTGACATCTAGACAAGAATGCTCCTTACCATGCATGGAGGGTTTCACCCCAAATCCAGCACCCTGAGAATGTACGCCAAGCAAAAGGAAGGAGGCCGAGGAGTAGTCAACGTCAGAACTACTGTTCTAGATGAAACAAACATCCATGAATAAATAAGGAATATGGCCACAAAGGATCAGATCCTTAGTGAATACCTCAGGCAGCAGAAACCTGAGAAAAAACAGGAGCAAGAACAGGAACCATCGTGGAAGGACAAGCCCCTGCACAGCATGTACCACTGGCAGGTTGAGAAGTGGCTGATACAGAAAGTTTCTACCAATGGCTAGACAAAGATGGACTGACACACAGCACAGAGGCACTAATCATGGCAGCACAGGAACAAGCTCTGAGCACAAGATCGATAGAGGCTGGGGTCTATCACACCAGGCAGGACTCCAGGTGCAGGCTGTGCACCTGGAGTACTTCAAACATGACTGATGTGTTTCAGAAAGAAATTTCAGCAGCTGGAAAACTGAAGATCAGGGGCTGTGCCATGAGAAGAGAGACACCCCTGAGACAATCAAGCACATAACAGCGGGGTGCAAGATGCTAGCAGGCAGGGCATACATGGAACACTATAACCAAGTGGGTGGCATAGAGGAACATCTGTGCAGAGTATGACCTGGAAGTCCCAAGATCAAAATGGGATACATCTCCAAGGGTGGTTAAGAACAACAGAGCTAAGATCCTAAGCTAAGATGGTAATCAAAACACGCTGGGCAGTGACCCCCGAACTGGGAGAATGGCTCCAGCAGATTCCTAAAACGACATCTGAGATCTCTGTCCAGAACAGCACAGTCCTGGGGTGCTAGGCACCAAACTCTTACGCAGTTAAGATTTTGTTTATCAAAAAACTGTGAGGGGGACTTATAACTCAGGATGACCAGATCCCAATAAGCCAAATTGGGACAAAGCATGTTTATGTAGGACATCAGAAGACATCATACTACAGCTGAAAGACACTCCAAAACATAAATAGTTCAAAAATACATTTTAAATAAAAGCCATATAGTTAAAATAGGCTTGTGTGATGAAAAAAATGGGCAGCTAAATAAAATCTCAAACTGTGGAAGTTTGTTTTTAATCATTTTGAGTCACGTCTTTAAAAAAAACATCGAATGATTTTTTTCCATGCGCTATTGATTTAGCATTGCACACTTGTTTGTCTACTTTTAACTAGTTAAATCGCTTTCACAAGCTACTCACCAACAGTTGGTGGCTTTTAAAACATCTACATCTCTGTCAAACTAAGCGCCAGTTTTTGCCGATTCGCACCTTTAACGCAGGGTTTGCTTGGTTAGCTATTGATTTCTGTCAACTGGGATCTTAACTTCAGCTTATAATCAGCCAAGAATTACAGACCGAAGACACGGGGACCCCTTTCCAGATGAACCTCATCAACTAATTCGTTCAGTAGTCATCCCGCTAACTTTAGCAAGATCACTACTAAACGGATGAGTAAAATAGTCACCTAGTACATTTAATTATTACCAAATTAACCAGTTGGACAGGGCTCAATAACCGTTTTACACCAAACACGCAGTAATAGATTATGCGAACCAGTGTCACGCTCTCACTATTAGATAAATTGCGTTCTCATTTGAATTTAAGCTGGAATGCAGTGGTTTCAAATGTAGTGCGTTTAATATTGTGTTTCTCAGTAATTACAGCACTTGCTCTACTTGGCTAAATCCCAGACCGGTGTTTCTATGTGGAGGATTCGTTAACTTATCGGCTACTGGCAGGCCGTACCTGCTAGCCTGCTAACCTTAGCATGGCTAACATTAGAGCTCACTAATTACCGCAGAGAAGATGCGTCTGCGTTATCAACAGCGGACACAAAACTGCGCTGATATTTACCCCCTTGATGAGTCCGACGACCGAAATAATTCCAAATAACGTGAGTGTCGTCAAACCAACAGTCCTCGCCTCCCTCCTTCGCCGGTGCGCCGTGCCACAGTATGATTTCTGCTGTATCAGAGACAATATGGCTGCCCACCACCACCTACGTCCCAGACTTTTCCAACGGGGGCACTCGAGGGACAAACGTATTCAAAGTCGCAAAGCAACTGCGCAAGCGGCAAAACCATAGGCTGCATGGACATCGACGCTACATAAACACTGCCCACTGGAGACTAAATTCTTAAGTCACGACATTTTTTTGCAAACCAAGACAGTCACAGAATATGAGGATATAGTTTACTGTTTGTCCAATGCGAATGAAAACACCTTAAGAGGATAAACACTTTAATTTAACCGTTTCTTTTCAAATCCAGTGTGTACAAAGACAAAGCAGAAAGATGTCCTAATATTTTCAAATTATGTTACTGTACACTGCTAAATGCTGAAGCCACTGGGTATTAAATGAGAAATAAAGTGAACGAAAAAACTACAACTTCTACCAATAATTGTCAGCATTTGTTCCACAGACTGTTTCACTGTCAGTAACATCTCAGGCCGAACCCTCAGTGTGGAGGTCAGTATGGTAGATGAAAACTGAAAAAAAACGTGAGAAAAAGAAACATCAAACTGAAAATGAACTGACAGAAGTATATTTGCAGTGTTTTCTTGGGTCACAGGTGTGTCCAACTCTTCACCTGCACTGGTTGCCATTTCCCTGCTAACCTCACATATCCACATTTACAGCTTGCTCTAGTTTTTGAAAGTTAAAAACAGCATCACATCTGAGACACAGTGTCCATTTTGTTTTAAATGCATAAAAATAATTATTCTAAGCACAGCATTTTTGCAGGTTTCAGATAATCTTTGAAGTGTTAGTGAATCCTTGACTTCACGAAGCACTTCTTGTGGCACTGCTTTTTGCTGGCATGATTTGGATCCACTTGTTCCTTCAAAGGACCCAAAGGGTCACTAGTGACAGAAGTACAGTGATTGGACATAATCCTGTGAACAAGCACCGGACATTGATGGGGAGAAAGGACAGTAACAGAACTCTGGAAGAACCAGGTTTAAGCAGGGGCAATCTGCTGTGACCACTTTGAGGATGAGGAGAAGGGGGAAAAAATAGGGACATGAGACCATGCTCAAAAAAGCAAGGAAAAAAGATATGGCAGGAGAGAGTAAACAAAACCTTAATGACATGCAATAGTTAGAAAAAGAAAGCTGACTCTTTACAGCCCTGCTGGTAGTTTGCTAGTGTGAAGCAATCATTGTACAGAAGATGTTTTTTGTGTTTTCTACAGTCGTTGACCATAATACACAGTGCCATATCTGAACACCATATCAGCAAAAACACCTCATACCAACTGTCAAGCATGGTGGTGGACATGTGATGATTTGGGCTTGTTTTGTTAGCACCTGGGCACCATGCAGTCATTGAAGTTGACCATGAACCCCTCTGTATACCAAAGTATCCTAGAAGCATATGAAAGGCCATCTATCCAGCAGGTACAGCTTGGCTGGTATTGGGTCATGGAACAGGACAATGATCAAAAGCTCACCTGCAAATCTGCAAGGGAATAGCTTAAAATAAAAGAGTCATGGAGATGCTGTGGCCCAGTCAAAGTGCAGACCGTTGAAATGCTGTGGTGGGACCTTAAGACAGCTGTGCATAAAGGAATACTCACAATCCTCAATGAACAGAAACAATGCTGTAAAAAGACTGGGGTCATACAGAAAATGAATACTTCCAAGATAGCTAAAGGTGGTTCTACAAGCTACTGAATCATGGTGCGTAATTTGTTTTTCACAGGACTGCATATGTAGAGCCTATGAAAACTTTCTTTTTCAAATGACTGTAAATGTGTGGAGTTTAAAAAGAGGAGAGCAAAGGCACCTGAGCATAATATGGTATCCTGCGAGGTCCATGAGGAACCTTTTAAAACTATCCTAACTGTGTCTAAAAGGGGGCGCTCCAACATTATAAAACACACATACTGATCTTCAGTCTGTCACCTTTCAGCAAGCCACCAAAAGGGTAGAGGAAACGTGCATACTATGCACGCGGTAGTGCACCATGCATTTAAAAACAGTTTGGATACACTTTATTAAAAACTAAAGACTGCAAAGTATAACCCCAATGCAAAAAAGTGAAATATCATTACAGTAAACCCTCGCTACTTCGCTTTTCGCGGACTCGCTGTTTTGCGGGTTTTCAGTAAATATTAGTGTAAAATATTTATCGCGGAATTTTCGCTGTTTCGCGGGGTTTTGCGGTACTTGTTCTTCACATGTGTAGTACGTGTTGTACAGTCATGTATATATTTGGTGAGTTTTGCATTTAAAAAAATCAACAAATGTATAAACATATATTAAAAATATTAATTCTAATAATAAAGAAATATTACCCAGCGATATTACCCAGCGGCCGCGTGAGACGCTAGTTGCCAACGTGAGATTGTAAAAACACGTGATTGGTTGACTGATGAAAGCGACCAACCAGAGAATGCTGCTCTTTATACCAGTCACTGATTGGCTCAGTAAAGGAATGGGAAAGTGTTATGTAGTGTGTAAGTGTGTGGGGAAGGTTTATAAAAACTTAAAATAGTGTATAACTACTAAAATAATGTATAAATATTAAAGTAAATATAATATATATAAAGTATATATAGCGTCCCTACGGATTTTCACTTATCGCGGGTGGTCCTGGAACGTAACACCCGCGATCAGGGAGGGATTACTGTACCTAACTTTTATTATATATTTTTTAACCTTTTATTAATGATGATTCAATCCTTCTTATCATAACAAACTATTGCAAATCTTATTGGCTCCTGTTCCTTCTGCATTAATATATTTTTAATCTGTGTGGTTGCTCCATTGTGTTTAGCTTCACTTGAGACTGGAAGTCATCTTTTCATTTAGTATTTGGCTATGTAATCTGGTTGCATCCCATTGCCACATTTTACTCTCAAGACTAAGTAGATGATCTTATTTATACAACGTCATTTTTTGTGTATCTCATTATGCATTGGTTATGATTTTTGTGGGGGTTTTGACAGCATCTATAGACGTAGACTTCTGTCTCTTGCGCTAATGCCAGTTTTCACAGAGAATCCTTGTGTCAAGTCAAAAGGGCTTTCAGTCAGTTTTTCAATACAAAGTTACTAAAATAGTCTGTGTGCGTTGTTATGTATGGTCTTTTCTCTGCTTCCTAAGCTGTTCATACAGGAAATCATAACTCTAATCTTTTTGCTGCAGTGCTCACATGTGGAATTTGTTTTCTACAAACCAAACCTTTGTTTTTCACTTCATCAAATACCCTACCTGCCTTTGTCTGTAGATATAATGTAATAAAAAATACACCTACAAGTGTTTTACACTCACTGAGTGTCACTATGAGAACACGAGAGCAAGGTTTTCAGATATTTACCTTCTTTTACTTTCTGCAAATTGAAGATGTTGCTTCATTCTCACCTGAAAACACTTTGAAATGATTCAGATAGACTCAGGGGTTCTCTCCTACTTTCATTTGGAAAACTACATTTGTACTATAGCTAATTCACAATTTGATATTTTTACTACTTCATGATAATTATCAATGTTCACCCAAATAACTATTTCATCTACTTAATTTTCTAGTTTCTAGGGAATAAGTTTTAGTCACTATAAGTTCATTCCTCTCCGCACAGACCAGGCGGGTCGAGGAGGTTGTTGAGGGCAGTATGTTTCTGTCAGTGAGACTGTTCATTGTGCTCTTTGGGGGCCTTGATTGAGGATATCCTCTAAACAATTGCTGTGGGTGTTGAAATTGGTTCAAAAGTTTTCCAACGTATATTCTTCCTCCCATCCATCTCCCACTTACCGGAGGCTCCAAGCAGCAACAATTGTATTTATTGGGTCCAAGATCATTCTTCATGTGCAGCTAAAACATGGATCTGCAGACTTCCTTGTACCTGGGAGAAGTTTTCCCATGTGATGTCACAACTTAATATATGTCGCTTTGTGTGTGGGGATTTGTGTGGTCGAGGGGACAGTTATCGCTTAAAAATCTCTCTACACAGCGCACTACCTGTGATTACTCTGCAGTGACATGGAGGGTCAAAGGGAAGTGCGCAGAAGAGTTTCATCATATGTCAGAAATAGAGACTGGAAATTTAGCTGACCTGGAAAAATCTGTTTTACTTTTCCAGTAAGGATTACATATAGTGCTTGCTGAAATCTGCATATGTAAAACATGTAAAATAGGCAATACATTTGTTTCAGAAGAATTCATCAGCTAAAAAAAAAAAAAAAAATGAAAGAAAATAAAAAAACAAAATAGCATTTGAAATCTTTTGGGACAATGACAAAAATCT
>VOQJ01003605.1:4205-19028 GCA_015052665.1 Apistogramma diplotaenia
AGTAAGGGGAGGAAGTTGGGAGGGTTGTACTTCCTAATCTTTGAGCACAGTTACTGTATTTCTTACTTTATTTATGAAAAACACACACAAACTTATCAAATACTTATTTAATCTTTTCTTCATAACCAGATTAATAAGGAAGCACAGACTGTATCTCGTAATGGATACTTTTAGCTCATCTGACGCCATATGTGCTCAGTCTTCAGCCAACGCTCTGCTAGTCTTCCTGAATGCCTCCTGTTTGACTTACTTTCATGTTGTCTCCTTTTAATGTTTCTTTTTAATGTTTTATTTTTTATTATTTCATCATAGCTTTTAATTTAGTTGTTTTCATTTCCCAAAACTCCTTTATTCTCTGCTTTAATGTTGATGTGCTGCTAGTCTTCTTTTCTCAAATGTTTTGTTACTATTTGTGTTAACATGATGATTTTTTTCTTGTGAAGCACCTTGTAACGCACTCTGCACACTGCTTATTTACATAGTACATAAATTTTGACAGGCAAGTCTAAAAAGTTGGAAAACACGACTAAAGCACTTGATTGCGACTGCCGTGCCAGCTTGTGCATTTTTCAAATTTAAATCTACTTTCTCTTCTCTCATCATCTATCTTCCATATTTAAAATGGCAATCTAACATGCACAAGCACCAAACATCACAACAAAACATCGTAAACGATAAAGAAAAATCAAAAAAAATATGCCACTGATAACATTCGAAGCAGGTGGTTAAAGAGCATCGCTGTTGGTGCTGATAGCAAGTTAGTTTGCATTCCCACCCCTTTTTCTAATATAGCCAGCATAGCGGCAACTGAGAGTCTGACAGCTATCCACACCCAACATTTGGACCATTATGAATACAGCTGATAGAGCACTACTTATAACTTAAATTGCCAGTGCAAATGCACTATTGTGCTCAAAATAGCAAATGTAAGCTGGAAGTATGTGGTTTGGGACACAGTTATAAGCTGTTTTCAGCCCTGAACCTCTCTTGAAATCACCCATTGGAGGTGCATGTCAGAAGTCTGACACAGTCAGATCAGACTTTAAATGTTCTTTAACCCCCCAGTTGCCTAGTACAAAGCCCCATGCGAAGTTTATTTGGAAGAATAGCTCAGGTAATTTTCTCGTGAATTCACAGAAACGAGTGGGTGTCATGTGTCCTGCTTCCCAAACACCAGGAAGCTGCCTAGACAAACCCAAACAGGGCCTCTCCAGTGGTGAGAATGTGTCTGAAGCTATTTCCTGCTGCGAGCTTCGTGTGAGAAAAGAAATCGTTAGTGTCCTGACCTGATTCTGTTGTGTGAAAGCAACTGTAGGCTAAATATAGTTTTTAACATATTGATTTTAACACTGAACAAGAAAAGAGAATAGAGTTTATTAGCTTCGTGTTTGCTTTGTTCTAGTGTATGTTCAGGTTATGTGAATGTGTAGTCTGCATACAGAAATGACTCTTAAAACTAACTCTTCAAACAAATTACCTGACATGACCTTGATTCTCCTCCATGTGACCCAGTACAAGCATACTGTACGCTCAGGCAATACGCCACATATCTGTCAATTCTAGACAACCAAAGTAATCTGCTGTCAAACACAGGATAGTTTTCAGTCAACACCAACCTCCTGGGCTCTGGGAGCTGTCACGAGATAGGCTGGAGACATTTTTTTTCTGGGCTTTTCTCAGGGCTCCCGAGTCTCCAGCAGTCTTGACTGTGCCTCTTTTCCTTACCCTGAGCCTTAGGGGCCTCATGCCTGACAGCCAGTCCCAGCGCTAAGACCCACTCTGACCATCTGTCTGGGTCATTCGGTCCGAGTATTGCTGCAGATATTGACCCGTTCTTATGTGTTTTTCTCTTTCACAACTTCGGATCACTGTTGCTGAGATTCATTCTTGTAATGCTAATAACTCAAAAAACATTGTCAGACATGTTTCTGCAGTAATCCATAATGCTCTTTGCCTAGCCAAAGTGCTGGACAAATGGACACAAGCAGGCAACTGTAATTTCAAGTCTGTAGGGGGGGCTATAGCTCGGGAAGCTGAGCAGGTTCTCGACTAATTGGAAGGTTGGGGGTTTGATTCCTGGCTGCTCACGTCTGCTTGCCAAAGTATCCTTGGGCAAGATACTGCTCCCCAAACTGCTCTCTGATGTGTTTACTGGAGTGTGAATGTTAGATGGAAATCACTTAGGTGTAGAACAAAGAGCTCGTCTGAATGGGAGATTTGAGGCATGTTGTATGGAGCGCGTTGCGTGCTCAAGTAGATTAGAAAAACAACAGCTTTTGTATGTTCAAATCATTTTGGTTCCACACCTCAATAGAATAACAGTAACAGAAATTAACAGTAAATAGTGCCACAAAATATGACTCTGAGGGGCAGACTTAACAATAATTATAGCCCAGAGCAAATCTACCATTTTTACAGATGTGGTTTAAAATCTAGAGCAATTTCATGATGTATTCAGGGATGTTAGAATTTATTTCAAGACAGAGTAAAGAACTGATCATACTGTGTTTCACAGCAGGAGATGTAATGGCTGTGTAGTCATTGCTGTTATACTGAAGTCTCCTTGAAGCACAGTCCTGGGATGAATGCGTAGTTGCTGCATTGTAATGTAAATTTTCCATAGATGAGTCCACATGGTCACAAAAAACAGGCAGGTATATGGATATAGTGGTGTCTCAGACTCAGAAAAGGTTAAGACTGTTTATTATTATTATTATTATTATGGTCAACATTAAAATCCAAATTGCCATCAAAACCACACTCACTATTCAACTGCTTGTTAGTGCAAATAGTCAATCAACCAATAGCATGACAGTGACTCATTGCATTTAGGCATGTAGACATGGTCAACCTGCTGAAGTTCAAACTGAGCATGGAATGAGCAGGAAAAGTGATTTAAGTGACTTTGAACGTGAGATGATTGTCGATGCCAGATGGGCTGGTCAGAGTATTTCAGGAATTGTTGATCTACTGGGATTTTCCCACACAACCATTTCTATGGTTTTTAGAGAATGGTCAGAAAAAGAGAAACAGAGAACCAAAAATTGCATGGGCTCACCAACACGGGGCATTAGAAAACTGGAAAAGCTTTGCCTGGTCTAATGAGTCTTGGATGGTAGGGCATAAACATAAAAACCACAGATCCATTCTGGATCCAGTGGTTCAGGCTGCTGGTGGTGTAATGTAGGGGGGAATATTTTCTTTGGGAAACTTAGCAACACCTGAGCATCATTTGAACATCACAGTCTAC
Organism: Apistogramma diplotaenia; assembly: GCA_015052665.1. Classification (NCBI taxonomy): domain Eukaryota; kingdom Metazoa; phylum Chordata; class Actinopteri; order Cichliformes; family Cichlidae; genus Apistogramma; species Apistogramma diplotaenia. Next base: position 7,456 of record VOQJ01003605.1, read on the forward strand.
TTAAAAATTGTCAGTGGCCATGCCCATCGTTTATAACCATGGTGTACCTTTCTTTTGAGGGCTGCTTCCAGTAGGATAACACACCATGCCACAAAGCACAAATCATGACTTCAACATGACAGTGAGTTCACTGTACTCAAAGCCTATACTAAGCAATAAGTAATAGCAGTGATGGAAATAATAATAAAGCCTTAATAAGCAAGTCTGTCTCTGCTATAGCCTGAAATCATAAGGTAAAGTGACATTTATCAGTTTTTTAGTGAGCACTGTAAGATGGCAGAAACAATTATTGATTTCTGGAAGAGATTAGAAAAAGGAACAAGCTGCTCATTCCTCCTGAGAGTCACATACAAGAGTTTTCTTCTCAGCCGTTGTATTCCCAGTTCAAATCTAAGGTGTTTTCCTTCAACAAACCCTGACATGAAACATAAAACAATTAATTATCTGGGCTGAAGAAAAAAAGGGATTTATTGATGCAGAAAATTGATTTTTGTAATGAAATGTAATTGAAACAAGTCACTTTGCGGGATGTCTCAAGCAGTGATCATAAACAAGCTCATGTCATTTTGTGGGTTGGTGTTCTATGTATCGATGTGGAGGAATGTAGCTGCAGCACATTTATTCTCTGTGATTATACAAATGTCTCAAAAGCCACATGAGTTCTGCATAATCTCTCAATACCAAATGAAGCTATGCACATGTGTGTATTCTTACTTTTATTATGCAATTCATGAGCTGGGTTTTTCCCGATTTACTGTAACTGCTCATCAAATTACAGCAGTGGACATGCATATACACAGACCTATAGACAAGCACATTATAGAATCTGCCAAACCAACATAGTCATCTGTTGTGTATAATGGGCATTGTACTGTAAACACTATCTGTTCTGCACAGCGCTGCCACTCTGGGTGTTTGCACACATGGGTGTATGTTTGTGTACCTTAATAGACTGATTCAGGTGGAAACAGCTGGTCCACTTCAACTGGGTATTTAGAAGTAGACACAAATGGGCTAATTAATTGTGATAGACTTCAGTGTGATTCTTTTTTCACCGTCATCGTGCCACCTCTCCCTTACTTACAGTATCCTCTCCTCCAGATTTTTCTCTCACTCTTTACCAAAATTTCTCCTAAGCCCATGACTGAGCTTTAACACATCTCTCACTAAGAGTATTATAAATGAAGGGTCAGTGCATTGAATTCAGGGACTTTCAAGGCATTCATAGATGCATTTCTGCTGCTCTTTGTACACTGAATAAGTCATTTTTTTAGGTGACTAACCTTCATTTCGCAGTCCACACAGACCTCTATGTGCCTGAGCTAAAAACAACATCCCATCAGAATTTGTATTTCCATGTTAAAATATCACCGCAGTGGCTAAGTGAGAGTAATTCGTTGAAACAGCAAGAGTGGCACTACTTGACCAGTTGAAAATGATTCCATTTATACTGTATGAAGTTTCAGAAGTTGTTGGTGGTAAAAAGCATTTGCTGGCAGTACAGTTTCCACAGATGAGCTGGCCAATTTTCTGTTCATAATATTCAGCTTTCCAGAAAAAACAAATCATGATAGCTGTTTCTCATTTCAATGTGGATGAGATGGCACTGTGCAATATGAAAAATGTCTCATTAATCATCCAGGCCAGTGAAGGAAGATTTACACCTGTCTGCACTTTTCCTTCTGGTTTACTATCTGTAAGCAAATTTGGGGGTTGTACACAGACTGTGTATAATAGATAGCCATATCCACTGTGATCTGTTTGGTTCTTGGCTGGACCTTTGAAGTGCCTTGACATTAGTGTTTTGACTGCTGCCATATTGGCTTTTTGAAGCTAGAAGTTACACCATATAGACAATAGTATTGGGCCACACCTCTTAATCTTTAAATTCAGGCGTTTTCAGTCCCTTTGCCAAATCTGTATGAAGCACCTAGCCATGCAGTCAGCCTTTATAAATATTTGTGAAAGAATGAGTCACTCTGAAGAGCTCATTGAATTCAAGTGTGATACTGTAATTGGATGTCATTGTTGACACCAGTCAGTTAGTGAAATTTCTTCCCTCCACGCCAAATACAAGTGGTACTGTTCAAGAGTGGAAGTATTAAAGAACCACAGCAAAGTGGCAGACCACGCAAAGTTACAGAGCGGGGTCGCTGAGTGCTGAGGCTCATATTGCATAAAAGTCGCCAATGCACTGCTGACTCAGTAATTGCAGTGCTCCAAACCTCATCTGGCATTAACAGCAGCACAGAAACAGTGCAGTGGGAGCTTCATGGCGTGGATTTCCATGCCATGAAGCTCCTGTGGGTGTAGTGTGTAGGTGGTCCAGAACTTTTGTTAATTAGTGTATGTTTAGAAGAGATGATAGAGCACTAAGGTTTCAGATTATTAAATAAAAATGTTTGAAATGACAAGCAGAAATAGATTAGAATTAAGTGAAGTTAAGAATCATTGAATACAGCTGCCTGTGTTGGGACCCAAAGCAGTCAAAGCAGCCTCTCCAGCACGATTAAAGGCTTTAACATTATCCAAATGTATGAGTTATTTTAATAAATGTTTGCTAAATGTATATTTGTAATAAAAGAGGAAACTATAAAGGCCTAAATCTTTTTTGTACATTATCAGACTTTAACCAAGCTTTTAATACTGTTAAATTGGCCGTACAAGTCTGACTTTTGGAGCGAGCTTCATTATTACAAGGCCATTAGAAACACTTTTGCACTGGCTTCATTTTCCAGCAATGGAGGCTGCCACTTGGTTTACTTTGTGTTTTGGTTCATCGGCCCTGCTTTCAGACATACGTGGCCACTGTTTCCTGTGAACAAGTACTAAAAACACATTGTACACAGCCACCAAGGTCATAAAAGGAGGCAAAGCTTTTAGCAATAATGATGAACGTACAGTAGATGAAGCGTTATTTGCTTGTTAAGAGATTGGTTCTGGGATCTGAAGGGCCTCTTGAAGCAGCAAAAACTGAAGTTTGCTTGAAGAGTTCTCTTTTATGTGTACTTTCAGTCACTGGGCAGGTGTAACAAAGTACTCCTTTTCTTTGGAGAGGAGCTATTGAACTAAGCTACACCAAGCTCTCCATTTATTTTCCATTTTAACAGAAATATCATAAAAGACATCCGTTACTTTGAGTAAATAGAAAAAAACTCTCTTCTTTCTCTTTCTCCTGCAGACAGCAACTTCATCCTGGCCAATGCTCAGGTGTCGAAGGGCTTTCCCATTGTCTACTGCTCCGATGGCTTCTGTGAGCTCACGGGCTTCTCTCGGGCAGAGGTCATGCAGAAGAGCTGCGCCTGTAAGTTCCTATACGGGCCAGAGACCAGCGAAAGCATCATCCTCAGCATTGACGAGGCCTTGGAGAAGCGCGAAGAGTTTAAGGATGAGATCATGTTCTACAAAAAGACAGGTACACAATCAAAAGCTACTTTTATAGTTGTGCGTTCAATTATTGTTTGCGCCCATCATATGTCATTTATTTTGGGCTCATGCTGAGTTCCTTCACAGTGCAATGCAGACCCTGCCGTCCTCTGCTACTCTGCTAATTAGATTTTGGAACCATGGACTGTAGATGGGCACAAAAAGCTATTAGAGAATGCACCATGCGGGACTTTGCCTTTCAGATTTTCCTAAATGGATGGTTGTGTGTGGCTATTTCTGAAGAAGGTCAATTTAAACTGACTTAGATGGGCCAGTGGATAGATGAAGCAATCGCAGAAGGCATGGATGTATTACTTCTTTTATTGAGCCAGTCTCATTAAAGGTGATTAAACCAAGCCACCAGTCAGGAATATCCTGCAGTTATTATTTAATGCTGAGACATATTAAACTTTAATAGCTGTCTGCTAGTGACTCCTTAACCCCCGTCTCCTTCAATTAAACTGAGACCAGCAGCTAGCTGTGGTGTGGTATGGTTTGGCCTGTGATTTGCTGATTAGCCAGCTGGCCAGTGAACAAAATGGAGTAAAAAAATAATGAGATCATCAAGGCATCATGTGGCCACACGCTTGCTGTGATACAAGCTGAGATGGTGCTATGTAGCCCTGCATTTAGATTTTCTGTTATTTTAAAACTTCTTGTTTCGTTTTGGGTTTCTTTTTGTTTGTTTTGTTTTTTCCTTTGAACACATCCAGTTTTGTGAATCTGAAAAATAATTAGAAAAACATGTTTCTGCCAAGCCAGCCAAATGCTGTATTTGGTGGTGAATTCCTCAGCAGTTCCTCTGTCACAGTCCAGGAGGAAAGTTATTCATTTTATCCGTTCCATTCTGTGACTTTCTCTCACTTCTCATTAAGGCTCATTCTTGAGTTTTAAACTGAACCTTCAAGATGACATATTTGATAAAACTCTAAAGTCTCTCGAAACAAAAGAAATCCATTCTCAGGCAACTGGGCAAACTCTCTGATAATCTGCCTGGATTGCTTTATTTTTCGCTTTAGTTTGTGGAGGATTTTGTTTTTTTTTCCTGTCCTAAAAGATCAGGGGTGAGCAATGAACCTGTCCCAGCAGTATCTCTTTCTGTTGGCACTGACATGCAGCTTCTTTGGTTACTTTACAAGCTGCTGTAAAGACTTGCCACTGGTGTTCCACCAATGGCAAGCTTCCATCTCCGATGAGAGTGGAATATTCAGCGAGTGATGCACCACTGGTAGCAGAAATTTTAAAAACCTGGACAGGTGCAGGAGCCCAGAAGGATATCGACTCAAAGCCCACAACATCCGTCATATTCAAATCAAAATCAAACAAGGAACCCACAGCAGAATCAGCCACAGACAAGATGAATGTGTCTCCAAAGGCAAGGAAAGTTTCTAAAAAGCAAGTAATAGCTAAGTCCTCATTTAGGCCAAAGTGTTTAGTGACCTGTAATTTATAAATCCTTTGGTGCAGACTCTTCTGTCTGTTAGTCCAAAGGTTTCAAATGTAAATGGGTTACTAATATGGAGGTCCAGTTAGTGTCTAATAAAGGAGTAATTATTTGTACCTGTGCGGTAAGAAGTAACTGAACATGGATCTGATTGCCTCACTGCTGTTTTAGTGCATTGTTATTGGGCCACAGCTTTTAATCTTTAAATTCAAATGTTTTGTCTCCTTGCCGAAGATGCATAAAATTAAGCACCTAGCCGTGCAGTCAGCCTTTATAAATATTTATGAAAGAATGGGTCACTCTGAAAAAGTGAAGTGACTGAATTCTGCGCTGTAACAGGATGCCATCGTTGACACCACTCTTGTCAACTGTAAGTAGTATTGTTGCAGAGTGGAAGTATTAAGGAACTACAGCGACTCAGCCACAAAGTGACAGACAACATAAAGTTACAGAAGTTGGCTCCAAACCTCTTCCAGTATTAACATCAGCACAGAAACGATACAGCGGGAGCTTCATGGCAGACCTCCTATAGGTGTAATGTGCAGGTGGCTCAGTACTCTGTACAGTATTGATTGCAGATCCATGAAGATTAGCTGTACTTTAGTGCACTGCTAATGGGGGCATGAACAAATAGACCAAAGCTATCTGATATTGCAGAGGACCAAATATGTGTGAGAAATTGAGAGATTTGCAAACTGTGTGACTTGATCAAAAGCTGCTTGTGATTATGCTGCTTTGACAGCAGCTGTGAAGATTATTCGCCATGCTGCATGCTCTCTCAAAACGAGTAATACAGGGATGATGATGATGATGTGTGGATATGTCAGATGTTTTATCACGTTTGCATGTGTTTATTTTGACTGACTTTTTAAAGCCAATTTTTAAAGCAGGTCGCGCATGGCATTTTGCATGCACACAGCTTTGCTAATACCATCACGGATGTGATTTTCTACCCACATCTTTCTCTCGCTTTGTTGCCTTTGCCACCATCTCCTTTTCTTCTCACATGGCCCTTTTGTTACATTTCATCTCTCTCCCTCTCTCTCTTATGGCAATACCATTTGTTTCAGTCCCACTCTTATTATCATCTCCACATTGTTCCTTTGGCGCCAGTTTTTTTTCCTATATGTCTCTGTTCCTTATCTTGCTGCTTCCTTCCCTGCCTCAGCCTTTTTTGTGTTGCTTCATCCCTCTCGTTTTCGTCTGTCACAGCAGAGTCTCGAAAGTAAACGCGGCTGATTGACTCAGTTTGTCCGCCGTCTGTCTGCCTGAGAAAAGCGAACGCTGCATGATCGCAATCAGGAAGGCTCTTTCTCTCACTGTGTACTTGATAGTGCTGCCTTGTCTTGCACGCAGACAGATATTCACACGCACACATGCGGAGATGAAAAATACTGTGATTTAGTTATCACGAGGAGAGGAGGATTGAGTGAGTGGGAGTGATGGGAGGGAACTCCATGGGATTTCCCTCTGGATCAACAATTCATTTTTAATTACTGAACAGAAAAGAAAGAAAAAAAATACAGAAAAATGTAGCAAGTTCTCCTTTTAAAGGGCAAAAAACAGTCACCTACAAATAAATTCATTTTTTAATGAAATTGATCGAATGTTGTCTTATTATTTACCACCAGCCATGAACCTTCCCCAGCTTGATGTGGATTAGATATAATTTGATGTGATTAAATAATTAACATAAACAAGATTTCCAGACAGTCCTTTAAGGAACTCAAGCTAGCTGTAAACACAGCACTGATCACAATTTAAGCTGATGGGGTAAACTCATAAGCAAACAGCTGCCAATATGCAGATCCAGACATGAAACAGCATTCATTTCAATTTTATTTTTATCAATCCAAGCCCAATATTTACTCTGCTTCTCCCTCTGCTTTAGTCTCATCAAATTTCTGTGAAAAACATCTGTCGCTCAGCTACTGAATGCTCCACTGTGCTCACTAGCACACTCTTAATTGTTTGCTGTTCGGTGCTTGGCAGGCAGTGTACGGTGTCTTTTAATGAGAGCTGTAAAAACAGTCCAGAGGTTTTGATCTGTGAAACCAAAACAATGAGCTAAAAAGAAATGCTGCAGGAGGCTGAGGCAGACTGCAGGCTGGGGATAATTCTACGCTATGTATTTTGTAAACTTATTGGCTCAATTAAGGTGTGCACAGGATGATACACTGTCGAGTGCATGCGTTTTCTGGGTGCAAAATTCTGCTTTTTTGGTAAATCAAGGATTTAACAAGTCTACAATAATCAGAACAAGGACACTCATTCTTATCAGACACTGCACACAATAATGACCTGTAGTCCCTTTGAAAAGGAATCTATTTAGGAGGAGATGGGACCTCAGAGATGGGTTTATCTCTTGCTGTGCCTGGGGAACAGTGACTTGATCTATTTAAAGTCTCCGCTTCCCCCGGGGGCATCCAGCTGTAGACAGGCTCAGTAATAAATCTGAATCTTTGGAACTGTTGCTTTTGCATGAACACACTCACACACACACACACTGTAAATCTATTCAGAATCCAATCAGCGATTGTGTCTAATTGTGCTAATATATGCGCATGTGGTTTCCCCCCCTTTCAGTTGTGTTGTTCTGGTGCCTGCTGGACATTGTGCCAATTAAGAATGAGAAGGGCGACGTGGTGCTGTTTCTGGCTTCATTTAAGGACATCACTGACACTAAAGTCAAAGCCATCCAAGAGGACAAGAGGGAAGGTCTGTATGTACATGTATGTAAGTGATACTGAATTCATTCTGATTCCCCTGAAGAGAGGGGACTCCCTAAACTCCCCAAACTGCTGTTTGTTGATGTAGACAAAAACAGTTCCCTTAAGCTGTTGCATAAAATATGTGTTAAAGCTGAGTATGCTGGTTTTCTCCATCAGAAAAGTGGTGAGATCCACTTATACAATCACTCAGCTTTCCTTGAGTTATTTTGACAACTAACCTCTGTAGGCAGTGTGTCACAGTTCAGCTGTGCGGCAGGCAGAGTAGTATCCAAACACAGGACTTGGTGGACAGGGATTAAACTTAAACACAACTTTATTGTCTGAAACTCACAGAGAAAGATGGATAAAATGCAAATGGGGCTGGGCTGGAGCCAAAAATACAAAAAAAACCAAAAAAACATAGCAATGGAACACAGCATGAGGGAGGCCATAACAATGATCTGAGGAAAACTGAGTACTTAAAAAAACACACACACATGAAGTTACGCTTTTATATTACTAATTTCTTCATCCAAATCATTTATAGGGAAATCAAAGTCAGTGGAAATATTGTTTCCATTACTAGAAGCATTATTTTTTCATACAAGTTAAGTTGATGGGGCAAAGGCTGTAGTGCACACTAACGAGGTCACCCTGCTGCAGAAGGCAAATGTACAGGCTTGTCCTAAGTTTGCCAGTGAACATCTAAATGATTGATAGAAGGCTTGTGAGAAAGTACTGTGGTCAGATGAAACCAACATTGAGCTCTTTGGCATCAACTCGATCGCCTGTGTTTGGAGGAAAAGAATGTATTACCCAAAGGTCACCATCCCCAGCATGGAAGTGGAAACATTATGCTTTTGGGGCTGTTTTTCTGCTAAGGGTAAAGGACAATTTCACTGCATTGAGGGACAGATGGATGCGGGCATGTACTATAAAATCTTGGACAAGAACTTCCTTCCCTCAGCCAGAACACTGAAATATGGGTCTTCTAACATGACAATGACCCAAAATATACCACTATGGCAACAAAGGAGTGGCTGAAGAAGAGCACGTAAAGGTCATGGAGTGGCCTAGTCTCTAGACCTCAGTCCTATAGAAAATCTGTGTAGAGAGCTGAAGCTTTGACTTGCCAAGCAGCAGCCAAGAATTTAGAGTTCCTGTAAAGAGGAGTGGATCAAAATCCCTCCTGAGATGTGTGCAAAGCCAGTGACCCACTACAAGAAACATCTTACTGCTGTGCTTAGTCATCAGAGAGACACACAACAATTCAGACTCACATTCACACCTGTGGCCAATTCATGATCACCATTTTAACCTAACCCCATGGATTATCTGTAGAATGTGGGAAGGAGCCAAAGTACCACAGAAGCACAGGGAGAACATGCAAACTCCATAAATAGGGGCTCCAGATGTCCCATGGATTTGAATACGAGACCACTGTACCACCGTATTGCCTCTGTCTTTAACTTAAGTCTTTAAGTACAGTTTTTGAAAAGTCCTGTTGATCAAGGTGCTTTGGTTGAGGTTAGCATTAGTTACTTAAAATGAACTTAAATCTATGACTTTTTAAATTTCTACCAATAAAATGAAAAGCTAAGCTAAAGCCAGAAAAAGGGTCACTGTGTGTAAATATGTGCTTGTAAAGTAAGCAAACTCATGTTTCTCATCTTAGGCCTGCCTGTTCTGCATTTGCCTAATTACTCTCGTTTCTGTAAATTAGGCAGAACTGGGAGCAGAAAGTTATTTTTTCCCATATAATGAAATGCTTTTCATAGGAAAGAAAAGAGGCTGATGCTGCATGCCTCTGACACAGACAGACACTATAATGGGCTTGAGTCTGACGGTCTTGTTCAAATGAGAGAATGCCTGGTTTGTCTCTCAAACATTTTGTTCCCAGGGAAGATGCAGAAGAAATTAAGTGATGACGTCTGTAAGTTAATGTGATTTATTTAGCACCAAAGTTATAAAGTGAGAAGAACTTCTTGCTTCTTACAAAATGTTTCAAACTAAAAAGTGTGAAGAACAGGAAACCCTCTGACGTGTGTTTCCGTATATGCGGGGGATGCCATTCAAGGATTTGCTTTCTGTTTGGATGACGTGGGCAAGATGTGTAATCGAGGGAAACCCAGTCGCTTGTGTGTCTTTTTACTCTCCTCTTTTTCTTTGCTCTCTTCTTTCCTGATAAAACCTCTACTCACCTCTACTTTGCTCCTTTCTTTACACCTGCACCCCTCCCTACCTGTGCTCCCCCTCTACCCGCACAAGAATGGCTTTAAAACTGGAGGGAAATTCATTAGATCTAAAAATAAGCATGTCTCTGCTTCTGTGCTCCTGCCGTGTCGCGTCCCCCAAGGCTGCACCGCGTTATGGATGAGCCTTGTCTTTTTGCCTTGTCTGTGGTCCACCGGCACACACACACGCACAACACACACCAGAGAACTCATATACTTTCCAAAGGACACTCAGAAGCAGTTATCACTTCAATTCTGTAGCTTTGTTATCGTTGTTATCCCCTTTCAAGCCAATCTGGCCTTGGTCCTTTCCTGTGGGTTCGCAGCAGTGAGAATGAGGCCTAGAACCCAGCAGCAATAAAGTGCCTTCTCCCATTACCCAACTCCTCAGTCTCAACACATCACTCCTGCACTATCTACTTTATCTAGTACACACAGTCTCACACCAGTAGCAATTTACCACAGAAAATACATCGTACTGAACTGCCTCTCTGCCCCAGTGGTGACTTATCAAAGCTGAAAATTGCACTGTTTTGTTGGAGATGGTATGTACACAATAAGAAGTTATCAGTCAACAGATTTGCCTGAGTATAGCGGATGAAAACACAATAAAGGTTCTTTGACCAAAAAAGCAAAAAAAAGCAAAACAACTGTAAATACCATTCCCTCACTTTGCATTTCGGATCAAATTGCACAGTTTGCCTAGAAATGAATCATTTCTACTGTTGCATATTCATGTTTTCCTATTCAAGACAGAATATTATGTATTTCATCAAGCATAATGGCTGATTGAGTCATCAGTTAACCTTGGGGGGTAAAGTATTGTAGATCGGTGTGTACTAATTTTTTCCGTGTGCATTTTCAGAGCGACGGCGCGGCAGGGTGAAAACAGGCTCCCCATTCAGCTCAGCTCGTCTGCGGAGCAGCACCGTGCTTTACCACATCTCTGGTCACCTCCACAGCAGAGAGAAGAGCAAGATTAAACTCAACAAGGTATCATCAGCCTCTTCAAACAAAAGGACACTGTGCAGCATGATGAAGGATCATTTTAAAAAATGGATGGGGGCGGACTGTGCAATTTGGGAATTAAGAAGATGCGCGACTGCTGTTAGTAAAGCATAATGAACCAAGTCAAGGGCTGGGAGCAGATATCTCCCACAAACAAGCACTGATTTTACTCCTCTGTTAATAATGCTGTTGTATGCAATTAAACTTTTCAGTAACCTTTATTTTTTTGACAGGTGACAGGAACAAAAACAACAAGTTTAAAAAAGACAAGAACTTATTTTATTTATTATTTATTTATTTTATTATGTTCTGATTAATGTAAAATCTTAGGATTGAAAGAGCGTTTACTTTATTTTCCCCTTAAGTCTCGGTGCAAATCAGTGGCAAACTGGCTCTTTTTCTTATGTTGTCCCATCCAGAATGTCTTTGGCGACCCACCTGCTCTACCTGAGTACAAGGTAGCAGATGCCAAGAAGTCCAAATTCATCTTACTGCACTACAGCACATTCAAAGCAGGATGGGATTGGCTGATTCTGCTCGCCACATTCTACGTTGCCGTGACGGTGCCCTATAATGTATGCTTTATTGGTAACGACGATGACCTGACCCGCAGCACGACCGTCAGTGACATTGCCGTGGAGATCCTGTTCATCATAGGTTGGTTGGCTGCTTTAAAACTGTTTCATTGTCACTTATTAATAGTTGAGTCTTTATTTTAATCACCAAGCCTGTGTTTGTCTTTCTTTTTTT
>VOQJ01003605.1:19048-32348 GCA_015052665.1 Apistogramma diplotaenia
TTTTTATCCCCAAGCCTGTGTTTGTCTTTTATTTTTTTTTTTACCTGCCAGACATAATTTTCAATTTTCGCACCACTTTTGTCAGCAAGTCAGGCCAAGTAGTCTTTGATGCACGAGAGATATGCATCCATTACCTGACCACGTGGTTTATCATCGACTTGGTGGCTGCATTGCCCTTTGACCTGCTCTATGCCGTGAAAGTCAGCGTGGTGAGTAACAACTGGCTTGATGCCTAACACTGCAAGATCATTTGGTTTCCAGAGCTGTTTTGCTGTGTCTTTGGGATATTGATTGCACATACTATACAAGCCCTCACAAAACTATCAGATCTGTATCATTAAAACTTTTTTTCCTGTTGCTTTAGTCAAATACCCCCAAAGAACAATCGAGAGGAGGAAGAAACAGAGATCTGGAGCAATTAGGCAGGCTATCTTGTCTTGTCCCCAGCTGAACGATGTCACTGAGTCGAAGCATTGCACTTTAGGGAGGTTTTGATTGGTCGCTTATAGAAGTTTTCACTCTGTGGTCTCTAATTTAGAGAATGGGATGCTTCGGCTGTGCTGTATGCTGCTGTTTTCCCACTCAGCCACTGCAGAGTGGATCAAAAGCTTCAATACACAGTACTGGATGGATGCACACAAGCAACCAATCTAAAATAGGTGCATATGAGAACATATACTCTGAACAGAACACTATTAAGAGCATTAAGAATTCAGGTAATTATTATGAAAGGAGACATTTAATGGAAGAATTAGTAAGAAAAGGCAATGCAAGCAGTGGCCATAAAACTGCTGTTAAAAAAAAGAACAAAATAAAGAAAATAGTTTTATTTTAAAGATGAGGAGGGAGGTAAAAGGCGGGAGCAGTGAAAGGCTGCTGCAGGTGATGGCACTGTTTTAATACAAGACTCTATTTGAAATATCACATGTTCCCAGTAGGCCGAGTGTAGGGGTACTAGGCCATGAGCTCCCCCCATTGCCACTGGGAACAGCAGGAATGGCTGGTAATTGACGAACGTTCTGCGTGAAGTCTCCTCTAAGGACGGAGCATTCATGCTGATGTCCTTGTCGAGAACAGAAGCCATCTTTCACCAAAATGAGCCTCACCGGTGTTCCTCTTGTTTGTTTCTCCTTTGTTTTTGCCACATGTCTCAATCGTTTCTGTTTTAAGGGTGTTTTGTACTCTGCCTCATTTCACCCTGACTTCTCTGTTGTTTCTTGTTCTTGTCATTTGCACTTTCTTACTTCTTTTTTCTATAGTCTTTATAATGCTCTCAACATGATCGTTCCTCTGCGTATGACAAAAAGTACAGAATGAAGCAAAAACAAGTCCATGGTTGTGCTCTAATTTGTATGTACAGTGCCGGTCAAAACTTTACTTCTGACTGATACTCTGCTACATTATACAAGAATTTGACTGTAAATCACTGGCCACGGGTATGAATCCAAATTTGAAATGTTATATACTATTTATCGTTGCACTTGTTTCAATAAAGGACTGCCTGTTTCCCATTTTCCTAACAAAATATGAAGAAATAAAGGGTGTCTCAAGATTTTTGCAGAGTAGCCTACTGTATTTGTTCTCTTGGCCTTAATGTAAGGGGATAAAGGGACAGAAAAAAAAGGTAATAATTTACAAAATACTAGGATTATTTATATGCAGTTTTCAACAAGCCAGCCCCAGGCATGCCCCAAGCAGGCTACCAATGCTCACCCTTGTGTACTTTATTTTGGATATATTTGTCCCTTCTCTTTATTGGGTGTTTTTCAATATTCTTCCATTTTCAAAAGCATGCGGAGAACTCGTTTCCCGTTGCAGTGCCCACAGGAATTTGTGAAATGTGATCATTTTAAAAAAACAGTATCTGTGTGGGGAGAAACTAGGTTTTTAGGGTGCTGAAGTCGTTTTTCAGGAAAACCAAACAGGAGGCACAAAAAACGTCCTCAGCTGCAAATTTACCGTCATATGTGTATTGTCAGTGCATTTCATACAGTTCTTATTTCACTCCTAAATGTAAATTGTCCTGAGCTAAAATGACCTATTGCTGATATGAATATCTTTTTAGCAGTAAACAGGCAATGTAAACACAAGCCTCCACTAGATTAATTAAGACTTTACAGTTATAATGAAAGCTGCTGTGAATAGGTCTCCTGGGTCTGCATGGCTGGGTGCCTTGTTGGTATTAGAGAACAATGTTATTCATGCTTATTGGCTCCGTGGCATTAATAAAATAAATAAATAAATAAACGCGATCGGTCATGCTGTTGTAATAGGCATGTAGGGCTAAAGGCGTGGCTACAGGGGGGGAAATAATGAGCATTTCTGTAATATTATGGCCTCACATGCACAAAAAAATACCAGAAGGAAAGTAAGCAATCAGGTTGTAAAGTATATATATTTCACACCTGATAAGCAGAGGAAATGAAAACATGAATAATGGGGGTGAGATGGAAGTGACAGAAGGAAAAGTTAAAGGAGAAAGAAGCAGGTGGCGCGCGTATGCATTGTTGGCTACATTATATTGCTTACTGCTCGTGCTGCTGGAAGAGAAAGGGACGTGGCGCAGCCTGCTCTCTCCATAGGTGGGATGTGGAGTGGTGATAGATGGTGGAGAGGAGATTGCGCTTCTCCCCAGGGCTCAGTAGGAGGCTTCATTACCCCTCATGCTGCACCAGTTCTCTATTTCTCACAGCAAGAGAGTGGAGAAGCTGCCATAAAACATAGTGGAGACATGTGCGGGAGAAGCTCTGATAAGGACCGGCCACATATCTCCTCCTTTTAGCTTCATGCAAGCACTGCAATTCTCTCTTTTACCTTCTTGTTCTCTCACACACACCAATGTGCATGCGTACACACAGACCCCTTGATATATTCTACTTATTACTGTATAAAATTGTTATATGGTGTCCTACCGATAATCACCATAGAGCCTGAGAAAATGTCCGAGTGTGCACGAGGGTAATGCAGGGGCCACAAAAATAAAATTTCCCATAGATAAAGCACTATTTATTACATTTGCTAAATGAATGCAATGCATCGCCCCCTGTGCTGTGGACACAAACGTTAGACCGCCATCCACACAGATTCTTTTTCATTATGGTCTGCTTTCCTGTGAACTGTCTGCATCAGTTCTTTCTGGGGCAAAACTTGGAAAGCTACAAAAGGGGAAAAAGCTCCAAGCAAGTGTGTCAGCACGTGGTACAGTAAGAGACCCTGTTTAGTGTGTCCGTCTGCATAAGCTCACAGTTCAGAGATGTACCCTGACACACCACACCACCGTCAAGGCATTCATGCACCTTCTCTGTAAAAGGGCAAGGTTAGGGTGATAACTGTCTAGACGGGGAGCTGACCTATGCAATACTGAGAAACGTTTTATCCTCAGTTGGCAGTTTATGCTTTTTCTTTGACATTTTCATTGAAGTCTTGATTGCGCTGATTAGTCAGCAACTTTTCTAGGTTTATGACAGAAGCTGTTTGTACTGTGACAGACCGACTGTCTGGCTACCTTTGATGGGCCCACCTTCACTCCACAGGGTTCCTCATTTTAATTTCCCACATTCCATGTTTTAAAGACATGGTACAATCCTAAAACCTCTAGGCCCAATAGCACATACATTGGGACTCAATTTGCAACGCTTGCAATAAGATGGTTCTTATTTTGTCTTGCGCATTAAGTTCAGACATAAAGCGTTGTGCACGGAAAATGTCACGCTACCTGGGTCATGCGAGGCCTACACTGGAATAACCTTTCCAGCCCCAGAGCATCCACATGCTTTTGAGAGCATCACTACAGTATTTTTTTTAATTCTAATGTGCCACTCTTCTCTTGATGCTTTGTTCCATTTGCTCAATATGGAGGACACTGGGGTGGTGGTGAGAGCACTTGCAGGAGTACATTTTTCTCAGCGGTGTTGGTAATTTGGCCCTGTTTTGCACAGCTGAAGCAGAATCTCTTTCAGGAAGTTTATCTTGTCATTGTGTTTTTTTTCTTATATGACCTACAGTACTTAAGTGAGTAACTGCTGCTGCACAGGGAGATTTGAGAGGGATGAAAGAAGTGCTATTTTTTTTCTTTAGCCAATTTTTCTTTAGACTTTCTTTGCAAGAAATGAAGGGTGATGTTGAGGTCTCCTAGTTTCCTTCTCCTAAAATTTGTACGTCTAGAATTGCAAGCCCTCGTAAGGAAGTTTCCGGATTACATTTTCATGTTGACAAGTTTCGCAGTACTTTGACAGTTATTTTTGTTCATTCACTGCATTTCAGTTTCATTCATTTTCACTCCTCTGGATATTGCAAAGGTTTGTTAAGCTTGTGAGTCCTCTGTATTTCACTCTAATGCTTCCTTCATGTAAGTAGAGCAGGTTTTGAATTCCTTCCCATAATGTTCCCGTTTTTGCCCTCGTGTAGCCTCCGTCTCGGCTGATGCAAAGACGACTTCTAACAAGATCTTTGGGGAGGCCACAAGTACGCTGATCGAGGAAATAGAGTGTGTCTGCTATACCATTAGCTGCTCAATCAAAGGCGTAAAAGCTCTGATAAATGGTGTAGATAACAGAATATCATCACTAAAAGATTTCTTTTTGTGGAAGCAGAGCTCGCTGTTGGTGGTTTATAAGAATGGATGCTTTGACCACTCACAAACTTTATATACGGCATTTGAAGAAACTTCTGACCCATTTTCTTACCCACTTCTTCTTCTCCTCTCCTCACTACACACACATGTAACATGTATCAAATGTCCTCTTTGTCCTACATCCTTCTTAATAATACTGGTGTGTGTATCTCCTGTGGGGACAGATGACAGCAAATCCCAAATGATAGACGGTTGGTGGAGTTTGCCTGAGGAGCAGGTGCAAGCCAGAGGAAGGCTCAGAAGACAAGGGCCAAAGTTTAATTTGTTACAGAATGAAGGAGGAAAAAGAAAAGACATTAAAAGTTTGGATTCGAGAAATTTATTTAAGGCCTCAGAGAGCTTTTTAGATCTTGACATGGTGAGTTTAGAGTATGACAGGTTACACCTTAAAATATGTACATGAATCGGTTCTGATTAGCTATTTAAATTATGAAATTTATTACAGAATGCAAATTTTATGTATTTGTTTGATCACGAGAACCATTTTAAAGGAGATCAAATGTGTGCGTGTCCACATAAGTTAATCCCACTTCATATTTGTGGAAATGTAACAACAAAACTGTATGTAATGTAATGTTGCTTCATAATCTGCATCTAAACATACATTCGCTTTGGTTTATTGTTCTTTGCTTACAGGTGTCAGTGGTGCACCTGTTGAAAACTGTACGTTTGCTTCGACTGCTGAGGCTGCTCCAAAAGATGGACCGCTACTCGCAGCACAGCACTGTGGTTCTCACCCTGCTGATGTCCATGTTTGCTCTTCTGGCCCACTGGATGGCCTGCATCTGGTACATCATCGGCAAGAAGGAAATGGACACGAACAACTGGGACATTGGTTAGTAGTGGGAAAATACTGCCATGTGGAGCCCTAAATCCAAACACAACCCTTCAAACACCTTCTTCTTCTTCTTTCAGCTGTTGCCTTTAATCCACAGTGGATTATTTACCTCCATCTCCACCTATCCCTGACATCCTCCCCTGTCATACTAACCCTCTGCATGTCCTCCGTCACTGCATCCATGAATCTTCTCTGTGGCCTTCCTCTTTTTCTCCTGGCTTGCAGCTCCATCTTTGTCCAGTATATCCATTAACCCTCCTCTGCATGTGTCCAAATCATCTCAGCAGTACCTCTCTGACTTTGTCTCCAAACTGCTCAACCTGAGCTGCCTCTCTGATGTGCTCATTTCTAATCCTGTCCATCCTGGTCACTCCCAATGAAAAGCATTTTAGCTTTGCCACTGCAAACACCATCTCCAAGTCATACATCATACAGGTCTCATTATCTTCTAAACCTTCTCTTTCACTCTTACTTTATCCATCTGTCACAAATAACATATGACACTTGTCTCCACCCACTCCACCCTGACTGCACCTCTGTTTGTGCCTTGTCCATTGCTTAGGTATTTAACCTCATCCACCTTCACTATCTCTGCTCCTTGCAACTGTACTGTTATGCCTAACTCCCTCTCATTCAGACACCTGCTTCTACTGACTTTCATTCCTCTTCTCTCCAGTGCATACCTCCAACTCTCCAGGTTCTATTCCACCTGCTCCCTACTCTCACTACAAATCACAATGTCATCTGCAAAGATCATAATCCATGGAGACTCCTGCCTGACCTCATCTGTCAACCTGTCTATCATCACTGCAAACAAGAAGGTGCTCAGAGCAAATCCCTGATGTAATCCCACCCCCACCTTGGACCCATCTGTCACTCCTACCACACACCTCACCACTGTCTCACTATCCTCTTACATGTCCTGCTCCAGCTTCACATATTTCTTTGCCTCCCCTGGCTTTCCCATGCAGTATCACAGATCCTCTCTTACTACCCTATCATATATGTTCTCTAGATCCACAAAGAAAAAGTGCAGTTCCTTCTGACCTTCTCTATGCTTCTCCGTCAATAGTGTCAAAGCAAACATCGCATCTGTAGTGCTCTTCCTCTGAACTCCTGTGATGTTAAAATAAACAGTGAATTGTACTGAGCTCCATCTTCATTTCTTTCAGCTTAGCAGGGCTGCTACTGGGCACTTTGCCAGTATCAGTTGTAGCATCTTCAGGCACTGTTGGTGCTTGGATTAGTGTTGCTGGGAAATGTAATATGATCACCCCATCTACTATCCTTCTTAGGAAGACAATGAATGTCTGCTGATTCACCACAAATATAGTTAGAATATTGAAGAGAACCAGAAGAGGCCAAAAAAAGAAAGAAACTAGAGTTGTTGCTGTGTTTTGTCCCAAGAGATAATCAAATTCATTATAATACCAAATTTTGCAGCCGAGTGAAATAAAATAAATAAATAACTAAATAACTATTCCAGCTACCTACCTCTGTGGTAAGAGTTGTGTGTAATGCGAAGTGTGCCTGCAGTGATTTGTTATCAACGTTGTTACAAGATGGTAATGGAAAACAGACCTCGGTGACATCAAATGCTGGGATGAACTGTGTGTCTCAAAAACAGCCTCAGCTTCTTTTTTTGTAGCTAAAGAAATCACTATCTACTTTCATCAAACTCAATATAAAGGAAACACTGGACTTTTATGGGAAAAAATCTATACAATAAATGGCTCAAAGCCTATAGCTCATATAAAGGTTATGAAGGCTGAGATTACAAAAGACATGTCCCCATGTCTCTCCATTTTTCCTGTTGCTTGGTAAATGTGCCAGTATTCTGATGCAATACAATGAATCATGTTACATTTTTACAGATTTGTTACTTGGTAATAAAGCCCAGCAATAGTGTTACAGTCCTCATAGATTAATTGTGAGTTTGATACATGTCATAATATTATGATATTGGTGTGCATGTGTGTGTGTGTGTGTGTGTACTAGGGGTTGGAGGTATTCTTTGGTTGTGTATAGTAAAATCAGTGCAAATGGGTTTATTCCTCTCATAATTAAAGATGAGGCTTTTAGGTTTCCCCATCAGCCCTCAGGTCATTTATGTGTAATTAGGCCCCTCGGGATGATTTTTGTTTAATATCGATGAACTGTGCTGCTCACAATTACCTCGATCGTGTGTCTTCATAACTGGTTCCGGGTCAATATTGAGTTGGTTATGAAAGCCATGCAGATTTCTCTTCACCAATTACTGCATTTCAGTGTCATGAAATATCAGGTCAGTACATGAGGCAGGATTAATGCATTGTATCCTAATTATACATTTCTGATGCTCAAGTAAGCATTGAAGTGAGGCGGCTATGAGGAACTTCTACCCAATTACCATTCATCAGTGTCTGCAGGAGACTCTTGGGATCTGCTGTATGTCTCCACACTGTACTGACCAGGGAATAGTTCCCAAGTATCTGATCTGCTTCCACTGTGAAATCTATTGTTGTGGGTGTAGCATGGAGGAGAGCTAACTGCCGTTTCTAGAACTAGGAAATGGTGTTGATTGGTTTGTATGTATTTACATGCTTTACTGTATAGAATTTCAAGATAAACAATCAGCATGAAGGTTGTTTAAAAAAAAAACACGAGGGTTGGTGGATTTATGGAAATGCTGTTATGAAATTGAATTAAATACTATTTGTCTGTCTAACCTTCTGTTTACTGTTTACACTATATTAAAAACAGGATGGCTCCATGAACTGGGAAAGCGTCTGGAGCTGCCGTACTATCCCACAGGAGGTGTGAACAGGACTGGTAATAGCAGTGGTCTCCCCATCCGCAGTGTCTACATCTCTTCGCTCTACTTCACACTCAGCAGTCTCACCAGCGTGGGCTTCGGCAATGTGTCAGCCAACACTGATGCTGAGAAGATCTTCTCCATTTGTGTCATGCTTATAGGAGGTACATCAACAACAACAACAACGCCCCTGTTTCACAAATGATGCTTCTTTCAGCTTACATTTATAATTAGATCAGATTGAGACAACAGGATGCAGAATTGTATTTAACCCTAACCCTGAATTGATAAGCAGGGATGGATGGATGGATGGATGGATGGATGGATGGATGGATGGATGGATGGATGGATGGATGGATGGATGGATGGATGGATGGATGGATGGATGGATGGATGGAAGGAATATCAACAAAATCTGATCCTGAACCATCACTTGTAATAAAACAGCTTATAATGAAACATTGGCTGACAATGGCAGGAAGGTCTGATCCAGTTTAAACTGGATCGTTACATTACATTTGTGTTTTGGGGCTGAAGAGAGGTCACCATGGCGGGGGTTTTCCCTGTGGACACTCCCAATTCTGGTTCTGCTAAATGCTAAATGTCCCTGACTGCCTGCGGCAGTGGCAGTAGCTGTCACAGACACGCCACACCACCATGTGCTTGCAACACAAGCACACACACAAGCGCACACACACATGCACGTGCAGTCACTGTTGGGTTACCTCAAAATGAAAACTGGCACCAATCACCTGTCCATATTTATATGAGCACACAGGCCAAGGATGTTTTATTCCTTCAGTGCAAACATGAATAACAATACAACTAAATTACCTTATCAGCGTACAACAGTATACAATATAAAATGTCATTATTTTTCTTCATCCATGTGAAAGTGAGAGTGATAGTGTTACAAAAATCAAGTCAGTGTTTTAAGGTTAATCATACACATAACAATCATTAATCGCTGTCATAGCACTCACACTTTCCTGTCTGGCAGTGTGCGACACAGCTGCAGCGCCACTTAGGTGGACAGGACATGTATCTGTCATCCCAATCAAATAAGAGTCTGCCAAACCTGACCCTGATGCTCCTGTGTAGGAAGAGCACAGCTGCAGGATATGCATGTGTATGTTTATTTGGTTTGATGTTTATTTGATCATAGAAATCAAGTGGAGCCAGGGCTGATGTAAAACTGACCTTATTCATGCTGTTGTTTAGTCCATATTGCTCACGTTTAAATATATTCAGGCCATGAAAATATAACAGAAGATGGCTGTTCCTTGATGTTTGTCTACATGTGCCACTGACCTGGTTTGAGCTGCAGACGATCGGAGTGCAAATCCATGTTATTCTACTATCATTGTGCTGCACTCGTAACTGTTGTTGAAACACCTGCTGCTGTTTTTCTTCCCACTCTTTGGATCAGTCAGGTTTACAGTGAGCTACATAAAAGCAATTCGCTGCTGCCCCAAAGTCTAGAAAAGAGTCTTGAAGGTTTTCCTATTTTTGTTCCCTGTCTTGACAATCCAGTGTCAGCACATTTCTCAATATATGTCATCCATGCTTACTGTATGCTCCATTATCAGTGTCCTGTCTAACTCGCCTTCATGCCTTCCTCCCCCTCTCCTCCTCCTCCTTCTTCTCACCTGCAGCATTGATGCATGCCTTGGTCTTTGGTAATGTGACAGCCATTATCCAGAGGATGTACTCACGCTGGTCCCAGTACCACACCAAAACCAAAGACCTCAAGGACTTCATACGTGTCCATCATCTGCCGCAGAGCCTCAAGCAGCGAATGCTGGAGTACTTTCAAACAACCTGGTCGGTCAACAACGGCATCGACTGCAATGAGGTATGAAAGGAAGATTCATGATTCATCTGAGTTAAACTGAAATCGAAAATGTCTTTGTGTTGAAGTTATCCCAACATCACCATCCCGTACAGTATGCACTTAAGTTGGTTGTAACCCTTTCACTTGTATTTTAGATACACAACAGCACAGCCCAGATCAATAATTCATTTGAAAGTTCACATACTCCTCACATGTCGGCCACATTTAAGTTCACCATAGGGGTGAAAGTACAATCAATACTTCATGATTGCCCACAATGAGCATAGGTGTGTTTTTGCCCTGCGTGCTGACTCGCAGGGAGAGAACGGACATTACTTTCTTTTTTGCATGTATGGTGAGATCTAGGTGTTGTGCTTTTTTGAAATTGGGCTGCAGTAGTGTTCATTTATAAAAAACCATTGTTTCAAGGTTGGCCAGTAGTTTTTCAAAACCAGGTGTTGTTTTCTTTAAGGGGTTTTATATTGAAGACAACGTTAACTGAAAGGTAACATGTGGAAGCAGAGCTAAGTGTGCAAATGTGCGATTGGGACCGCTTAGAGAAAACACACAGTAAAACAGGATGAACAGCACCTTTGCTTGACAGGCTCGGGGAAAAGGAGGCAACCAGTCAGCAGCACAATAGTAACTCGTCCCTCTGGGCTGTGAGTGCCTGCAAGACAGCTGTCAGAAAACAGACCAGGGAGTTGAGGGAGTGATGATGATGAAACTCAGACAGATGAATTATAGATGGGCCTGTTGATTAAAGTCAGCCTAGCTCTGATGACTCATTGATCAGCTGTGACGGTGAGCTGCAGATTTTTTTGTTCTGATGAGGGGACGGACAGATCGATGGTATGCGATGTTTTATTCTTATTATCAAACTGTGATGGGGTTTCTTCAGATTTTTGTATAGCAACCACAGTTGTTGTGCTGGTCAGTGCTGTAGTATGTTAGTCTGTAAGTACTTTGGTTTGAGTGCCCACTATCTTTTCACTTTGGGCACATGTTTTTTTTTCTTAGGATTACAGCTGTCATTCTTCCCCTACTTTCTAGTTTTCATTCTCTGCCTTTCTCCCTCCCATCTCCAAAGCTGCTGAAGGACTTCCCAGATGAGCTGCGATCCGACATCACCATGCACCTTAACAAGGAGATCCTGGAGCTGTCGCTGTTCGCCTCTGCCAGTCGCGGCTGCCTGCGCTCCCTGTCACTGCACATCAAGACCTCCTTCTGTGCTCCGGGAGAGTACCTCCTTCGACAGGGTGATGCTCTCCAGGCCATCTTCTTTGTCTGCTCAGGATCCATGGAAGTGCTGAAAGACGGCATGGTGCTGGCCATTCTGGGTACGATATGAGGGAGGAGGAAAAGGGCTTATGGATGGGAAGTAGTGAGAATATTTCCTTACTGGCATTATTTATTTTAACAAAGAAACTCCCAGCAGCAAGCTTAATAACAAAGCTCTGTGTGGCACATTGTGTTAAAGCTAGTCCGGAAAATAGGCTAATTGATTTGAAATAGGAGGATTACATTGTCCTAGAGGCTAATGCTCATTTTCAGTGAATTATTATTAAGCTCTCATTCAAAGCCACCTCTAGCTATACTCCCCAGCCTCAGCAGAGATTTCTCACACATTTTGGGCCACATTGACATAATAGCATCACACTGTTGCTGTAGATTGCTGGGATGATTTTAACTATGTGACATGGCGTATTGTCCTGCTTATGGTCAGCAACAGTACACCATAACGCTCTGGCATCTGGTCACCTGTTCAACCTGTGAGCCAAACTGGTAGTATGGAAGAGCTGCATGCCTCTTTAAGCTGGGATGCACTCTTTAGTGATGCATTGAAGAATATCACCAAGGATGAGCAGAGCTGACTGGCAGATGATGAAAGAGACATTCAACCTTTGCCGATTGTTTTATATCAAATACCAGTGATCCATTTGATCCATAATTGTTCAATTCCATACAGGCTAAACTATTACAGGCCAGTGATGTCCAGCTGAGCATTCATTAGATCTATTCCACAGCATTGTAATTTAGTCGTCTGTCAGGTTTAATCTGTGGCTGTCCAGTTGAATCTAGCAGATTTAATCAGTCCAATTCACAGAGTTTGGTCATTTTAGTTCCTTCTACCTTTGATTAGTTTTGCACTGTTCAGCCTAGTTCCTCATTGCTTGGTGAACTCGGTCTCTATATGACAGCCCAGGCCAAGTTTATTTGCATTTTCATCTTCAGTTTTAAATTAATGTTTGATTTGCTAAACCAGCAGCTAATTGCGGCACCTGAAGCCAGAGCTAGCTTCTGTGTTTTCTACAACAGAAACAAATTTATAAAAGGTCTTTTTCAGTAGGTGGATCCCCCCGATTCAGCAATTCCAAAAGAAGCACTTTGCTAAAATAGAAGCTGGCTTCTCATTAACGAGTGAGATTCCACAACACTCGCAAAAGCTGCAAGTCAGCTCGAACTGAGAAACATACTGGTGCGTCTTTGTTCATAAAATTATAATAATTATTATTATTTTATCAAAAGGATTGGTGTGTTTATACAGCAGAAGTCATTAGGTGAAAATCAAATGAAAGAAAAAGTAGATGAAACTGGTAAAAGAGAAGCATAAAGGAAAATAAAGCTTGGTAAAGATGAAAGCCGTCGCAGTCAGTGGCTGATACCTCACAAGAACGCACTGAATAAAATGGAGAAATGTGTGCTTCAGATAATTCATATTTATGAAGGTGCAGTTCACATTAGTAAACTTTGAAATGCTGGGCAAAGTCTCCTTGTCCTTATTATCTCAGGAACTACTTGCTTGAGTAAAACGATCTCACATATTGCATTTATACCATAATCATCTTAATAAGTAGACCTGTGTTAAAATAATCTATACAATCAATCAAAAACATGTCAAACTACAAGTGATATAGCTATGATGAGGGGCTCTCTATAGAATTGGTAATATTAAGTATACAGACTTAATTTCGCGGTGTTTTACTTGAAAAAAAATGTGTGTGTGTGTGTGTGTGTGTGTGTGTGTGTATATATATATATATATATATATATATATATATATATATATATATATATATATATATATAAAAGAAAAGAAGAAAAAGAGGAGCTTATGAGGAGCTCAAAGCATACCACTTTATCTACATGTCATTGTACAGGCATGTATGGCTGCCAGTGGAACTGGGTCAGTAATGTTTA
>VOQJ01003607.1:4090-15722 GCA_015052665.1 Apistogramma diplotaenia
GTTAGCGTCAAAGAAAATCTAAATGCCTGATAAACGGCTGCGCCTCTCTCTCTCTCGCACACACACACACACACACACACACACACACACACACACACACACACACACACACACACACACGCACATGCATAGAATATGGGAATACGACAGCATTGTTACTTCCACAAAATATGTGGCAGTGACATAATCCCCCGATACTTCCTGTTTTTGCATGTTTTTGAGAAGTCGCCCATGATTTTGCATAAAGGTTTACTTTCCCAGTCATTTTAGCAGCGCAGGAAGGGACACAATGTAACTCTAAAGAGCTGTCAGCTATGAACTGTTAGCATATTTGAATATAGGCGAAACAGAGCAGCAGAGCAGCCAGCACTGTATGTCAACGGTGATTTTATATATCTTTGATATAAAATAAAAAGTTTGCAGTGAAGAGAAGCAAAGGCTGGCTGACATTAGTTTCAGCGAGTGACCTTTCATGTCAGTCATCTGACAATAACAACAGGAAGGCCTGTGAATGAAAACACCTTTATTTTGAATTCAGCTGCATTACAAAAGTGCAGCTAGCAGAGACGCAAACATGTCAAATGCATGTTTGTGAGCGTCCCTGCCTTAGAGCAGCAGTATTTATGCTAGCAAATGTGCACCCATATTGGCTAACAAGTCCTGCCAATCAACATATAAAACGCAATACATAAGCAATAGTGAATGTTAATCCATTGGCTTCCATTTTGCATCTTTGCAGATGTAACTAAAACAAAACTAAAGAAAATCGTCATAATCGTCATAATCGTCATCGTCATAAAATATGATCTCTGATTGTCCTCTCAGAGGCTGCTGCTGAAAAGTAACACTTTCATTTCGTGCTCATTGGCATTTAGAAATAGAATAAATAGTGCCCCCCCCCCAATAAAAGAAACTCAGCTCCTCAGTGGTTGGCATGCAAGCACAACGCAGACAGACCGCAGACTGAGAGGTGTACTTCCCTATGTCAGTGAGACACAAGCTAGCGCATCAACTTAATCATAATGTTTTTGGGGTTGTTTTTGTTGCTGACATCAAACTTAAGCACTGCAACTCTGAACTTTTGGAGACATCACCCAACAGAGGGGACAAGTGTCTTTGACCTTACAGCTCCACAGCAAGCCTGACTGTGTGGATTTGTGCCAGTGTGGCAGCAGTGCTGTAATAGTCGGGTGTATTCGCAGTAAACAAGGGGTTATTGTCCATCTTCCCTCTTGGTCTAACAGAGTTTTTCCAGTAGTGAGAGTGTGGCTGAAGCTACATCTGAGAAAGGACAAGATTGCCTCTTAAAATGCAATTTTTGTGTTTTTCTTCTTTCCTTTTTGTTACTCTTTCCGTGACCAGAATGATAGTCTCCCTTAATCCTCTCAATAAAACTGTAAACGCTGACACATGTTTTAACACGAGCCGAAAGCGGGCTGTCCAGCTCTCCCATTAGAAAGGCCTGGATATGCAGGGGAGATAGGAAAGAACTAGAGAAGCTGGCTGAAAAAATACAAACAATAACCCTTTGCACTCAGTGTTAGAGGTACAGTCATCTAGCATATCCCAAAAAGAACTAGCTGCAATACGTTGAGTGTATTCAATATAACGCCCACCCCAACACAGGCACAAAGTCCAGCCTGTTTAAGCACTATCATTTGTCACTATTCCACATTATTACAGGTGCTAATCACATGCGAGTGCACACAGATGTCCTGGAAGCAGATAACGGAAACCACCAAGGCATTTAATCCTCCAAAGCAGAACGAGGCGAAGGGTCTCCTCCTCCTGCTCGCCTGCTCCAGGAGCACCGCCCTTAAAGGATGGTTGAAAATAGTGCATTTGGATGATGTTATGGAGAAGGACTATTAAAAGTCAGGCAAAAGACTTTACCAGTGCTTATGAAATTGCACTGAGGTGCCATGTCGGCTCCTGCAAGTGCTGTCCAAAAACCTCCTCTGTGGTTGATCAAAAAGAATGCTCAAGTGCGCGGGCGCGCACACACACACACACACACACGCACAGAGTTTCTGGCCTCAGCCAGAAGTCCCTATTGGTTTGGAAGGCCACAGCGGGGTATAACAACTACAGCCTGGCCAGCCTGTTAGTAGTGGCCCCTCTGTTTCAGCAATCTGGGTTCTCTTTGCCTTTGGACAGGGACCAGGTCAGGCTGCACAATACACTACTGTGTTTGGAGAGGCTGAGAGAAAAAGAAAGAGAAAACTGCAGGCATGCAAATTTTTGTCTGCACAACACAAAAAAAAAAGTTATGTGCAGACAATGTATGTTTTGGTGTGCAAATACTGCATGCGCGTGCATACATCATGACTGCTTTAGCCATCACGTCCCCTCTCTCTTTCATTACAGATTGCAATAACTACTTTTGCTCCAGTCTCCCCCGGCAGCCATCATTACATCATCCTTGCTTCGGCTTTTTTGCTCACTCAGCACAAATTTTGGGACCCCTGGCTGTGGTTTCGCTCCCCTAATCAGTGTACGAAAGGTGTTTTTTGGAGCTCTCAGAGGGTTGTGCAGGAGGAGTAATACACACCACTGTCAGTCTGAAACAACACAATGAAAACAGACTGAGTGGCCCTGCGCCCCATTAAAGAGGGCCAGCAGCACCTGTCCCTTTAAGATCTATTTCTCACAGCTTGTGGGTTCTGAGCTGAGCGGGCTAGCCTGAGCTGAGCTGCACTTCGCTGTGCATGTATGGTAACAGGGGGGGGGGGGCCGCGCCGCCCAGCCTGCCAGCCCACCACAGGGAATTTGTTTATGTTTCCTTGCTGCCAAGTTCCTGTCAGGAGGCGCCCCAAAGAGGAACTGCAGACTACTCAGTACTGTTAGCTACGCCCTCTCGCATAGAATGACTTTTTCTGCATACAGTACCGAGTGGTGATTTGTAGCAATACTCAAATCCAGGGAGGTCTCTTCATCAATTTTAGCTCTCTCTCACACACACACACACACACACACACACACACCACACTTCAAACACTCAATCTGTTGTTCCAAAAGCAGTTGTGAGAGCAACAAACTTCATAAAACATGTTCTAACAAAAGGCTTAATTTATGAGCCCTGAACAGATTAACACCAATTTTCTCAAAACACAGTGCATAAAACAGCACAAAGCATAGTTTCATTAAAGCAACACTTTATGAGTGGCACTTTGTTAGGCTTGTGGATAATGGGTATTGTAAAAACTTAGCACCACCACATAAAAACATAGTAAACAGGATTGGTAAACTCGTGGGCATTAATCCAAGCACTTGTGGGAAAAGAGCTAAATCTAAATTACTCTCCCTCTAATGCAAAAGTGCACTGCAACGTCCAATAAAACAAGCATATTTTCTCGAATCATTACAAAAAAAAATATTATGCATCAATGCCAGTGAATCGATAACTGCATCGCTTTAGCACATTAACAGACTGCTGCAGAATGACGTATCCAAAGCATGAGCAGCCTGTTTGTCCAGCACGGTCAGCAAGTGTTGGAAACTTTAATCTGAAGCACTGCAGATATCAGAAAGTTGGTTTCTGAATAAAAAGTTAGGAGCCACACACTGACAAACACCGAGAAAAACCACAGTTATGTCTAGGCTACGAGCCGTTTGTCTTCATATCAAGCATGTGTAATGTCCAGTCATTGTGTGGTAGGTGACAGCGTGTTTGTGTAAGCCGGCGATGGAAGGAGTGGTGAGGCATGGCCCCATAAAGGGGTGTGGGGCCCAGGATGGTGCGACACAGGAAGAGATGACAAAAGATGGAAGTACGGATGGAAAGACGTAGGCTGGGATTGAGAGGACTGCATGAAAGTTTAAAAAAAATAAACAGGAAGCAATTTATGTTCGCTTGGATGGCCACGTGCTGGCACGTTTCACTAACCTTTGACTGTGAAGACACAAACTCCCCATTTATACCAAAAATAAGGTAAATAAATGGCTCGGTGGAAGCACAGAGGGGGAAGTGCTGTCTGCTTTGTTTGAATGGGATTTGCACCGTCACATTGCTCAAATTTGTCACTGTGGTTGGAGTATTAAGCATCACTTCTGCTATTATGCTCCTGGTGAGGAAGTAAGATGCCACGCAAGGCCTTGCTAGTCAAATGCCTTACAGTAAACGAGCTTAGCAGCACAAAATATCAACTGAACTGGAAGCAGCTTACTCAGCCGTGAGCCTCTGAGTTCGTGGGTTTGCGTGAATCTGACGACTCAAATTGGTTGATCGGAAAGTGAGAAATTTCAACAGCCCCAGTGTGCAGCATCACCGCACCAAAACCTAAAGCCAGATTTACAACAGTGAAAGACGAGCGTTTGCAATTAGAGCCAACGTGCACAACCACACAGAAAAAGCAGCTCGCTCATGCATGAAGTCTCACAAGCAGAAAAAAAATGATACAGAAGGTGCTTTAGCCTGGCAGCTAAACAAACTAATCATCCAACTGTGGCCAGCCTTAAGTGAGGTTAAGAAGTACCATTACACAGGAGTAACCGTGTATAAACAATACATTTCAACTTCCCTTAAGTTTCCGCGTATGAAAAGCACAACGCTGTGAAAAACACAGGACTGGCTTTCTAGACAGAGGGAGAGGCAGCGGGCTCGGCAGCCACCGCCGACCTACCGCACAGAGTGTGAATCATTAAAGGCATGTGTTCCACATCAACTGCCGGGGCCTCTTCCCAACCCACTTATGAGACTGGATCTAAATTATGAAGGGGAGGGAGGGCAGTGGAGAGGGAAGAGGGGAGCTTCGGTATAGTTTTACACTGAGATAAACACCCCGAACCTGCTAACTCGGAGATGAAGTGCAAAATGGCTGCGACTATCCTCCGCCCATGCACGGAATAATGGCTTAATTGTGTGATTTCCACAAAATGCTGTGAAGTTAATATGATGAAGAGAATAAACAAATTTAAAAAAGCCAAATATAATTAAAATCTGATCTGCTTTCAATTATACATGCCCCCCTCCCTTCTAAAATAACACATTCTGTAAAATACGTGAAAGCTGAGGGGAACACAGGGTTGGCTGTATTAAAGGCCAAAGTGCTGGGTTTAAGCTCGCCCATCAGGCCATCCCTACATCCAGCTGGTTGCCAACAGGGGAGTGCCTGCCAGGCCACTTGTCATCCCCACTTACGACACATGGACATCTTCTGAGAGTGCGCTTCTGTCCACAAAGCACATCTCTGTCCCTGCAGATCCCTTCCAGTGAAGGAGTCTGCATTCTTCTTGGCTGGCATATTGGTACACATAGCATTCAGTTTGCCTTTGCTCAGAGGCTGGTATGAGGGCAGGTGTATGTCAGAGGGAAGAGATTACCTTTCCCCGAGGCCAGGAAGGGTTGTTAAAAACAGGACAGGGTGGGACAAGATAGGACAGGACAGGGGAGTAAAACAAGTCTGAGCAAACATGAGAAAACCAGACTGAAAAGGACAAACAGTGACTTTTCATTGGCTGAGAGAAACTGGTCAATCTTCAGCTCTGTCGTGTCAATCATTAGGGTGGAAAGAATTTGTCACGACAACATGAAATGAAATGAAATAGGATAAGAATAAAATGAATAGAGCTATTCTTTTAGCTGACAGTCAAATATCACGAAGAAGAATCGGACCCAGAATGAATCTATATTCACACAGTAATGGTTCGTGTGCTGCAAGCCAATAGCTAATGATGAACGGCTGTTTTTGTTTGGTCTTTGTCACTTTAATATGACAGGGCGAATCTCCTCGCTGCCAACTCCAGCTCTGATGCAACAGTCCTCATCCTAATGCTAGCAGCATGCAGGGCACAAGACACAGCACCCCCCTCCGAACAGGCACGCAGTGTATGTCTGTGCAAGGGTGTGTGAAAATGATTGCACAGGCTTAAAAAGTCAGCTGTCCACAAGTTTGAACTTTACACAGCCAGCGAAATGCAAAAGATGTGACATGGGGAAAAACAAACGGCAACCTCACCACGACATTAATGTGACACAGAACAATGCTAATCTAGAGAGAGCAAACTGAACTGTGGTACGCACAAACACAAGTGTCGAGTGCGGAAAGCCCAATTACACAGAGTTGAAAGCGGCGACAAATTCGGGCTTACCCCAAAAACGTCAGTCTCTCTGTCCTCGAATCGATTGCAGCTCCTCGGCTCTGAGGAGAGAGAAAGAAAGATTTCTGAAATCGAGAGCTTTGTGGTCCTTATCCACGTGCTGCAGACTCAGTGACTCCCTGGCTTTCTGGCGCAGAACTGCTTTACTACATGAAAACTCTTACACACTTTTTCCCCTCTCATGCTCCCTGTGATCTCCCCACCCTTTTCCAATAGATCGGACTTTTCTTACTTGCTACATTCGTGCCCCACACATCATGTGAAAAGTGGAGTAAAACAGTGCTTTTGTGGTGCGTGAATTACCTAGGGCCTAGGCAGGCACAGTAGTGCTTATGGCCACAACTCAATTACAGCAATGTGAATCAGGTGGCGGCCTAGAAATCCCCTCAGCCTGATGCACAAATAGGGACACAGAGGCGCCTTCATCGCCAAGATCGAGACAAATCTGAAGTGGCGTGTCATCTTTTCATAGTAGGGCAGCTAAGCCGATGCCGTACAGATGAATGGCTGCTACAGACAACGATCTAATGACTCCGCTTCGCAGCAAATGTATGAATGCTGCCGTTTTGTTTATGCAAGTTGCTACAATATTACAAGTGTTTACTAACAGGTCTGGTTACAGATCTAAATTGAAAGAGTCACATGCCATTTAGAATATCTGATAAATGGCACCTTTGTGCTGTAGAAAGCATGGAAAATGCTTTGCGGTATTGTTTTTGAACCGAAAACAACTTGCTGGAAATTACAGAATGGTGGTTTGTAAAATGCTAAAAGTCACTTTCATGGATTCGATATGAATGCCAAACTGCACAATCACGGTCAATCATATTTGAATAGAAAATTGGCTCGTGTCGAGAGCAGTGAGCTTATCCTGTCTCCCTTTTTGGGGAAAAAGAAAGAAGAAAAAAAAAAAGCACAGATCATCTCTTTTTTAGCCTGGCAAGGGGATCAGTCCTGCTCCAATAAAATGTAGAACTACGGACCAGCCAGGGCTTTCCAAAGGCAAGAGAAACCAATGACATTTAAAACTGTGGTCTGTTTGGGTTTTATTTCACTTCACTTGTCGCAGTGAGAAAGCAAGTTTCTTTCATTTAGTTAACAAAGAATGATGCAAGCTGTGGCATAACAGAGCTTTTCTGACGGCCAGGCTAATAGCTGCTCTTTAGAAGGGTCAAGATACCGCTACACACACAAAAAAGAAGAAAAAACACCATCCCTTGAGGCACAAGTGGCCTTTTACAAGCAGCAAATGAATTTTGCTGTAATTTGTTATCACAAGCTCCCGGGGACTATGAAACAGAGGTATAAATATAGCTTCTTTTCTTTCTTTTTTTTAAACAAAAATTTACGGTTACTTTAAAGAATGGCTTCATTTGCACACCACGCAATTACAAATGGCTCTCAGAGAAACCTCAATTCAGGCTCAATCAGGAGAGCAAATTTACAAATTTGCAAAATTTGCTCTCCTGTTTGCAGATATATCTGTGCACCCTGCATGCTATACTCTTCGAGACAACTAGAGGGTGTGGGCACATGCATCAAAATATTGTATTATGAAATTAAATCTCCCCCAGTTACGATCAGGGTACGCCAAAAAAAATATACTGTTTCATTACCCATTCCAACCTGCGCCCGAAAGCTGGTCTGTGCAGCAGCTCCTTGTGTTACTGCCTGTTTCACTACACACCCTCACTTCCTGTTTATGAATATGAATGGTATCTAAATCATGTGTTCCTACTGGTCCTGCAGAGGAAGAGCCGCATAATTTCTAGAAAGATGAGACGACATGAAATGAGGACAGAGTTCATGCATGCATGTTTGTCTGTGAATGTGTATGTGAGCCTGCAGCCGACACTGATGAGAGTGGACAGGAGGAGCCCAAGGTAATCACGTCTTTATCCTTGCTGATGGGTGAAAGTAAGCTGCTGCAGACGCTCACCTTTAACACCAAAGAAGAACACCGTGTCGTCACAGAGGGAGGCGTGGTGAAACAAGCCAATCTGCTTTTCAAATTGAAGCCAATATTAGCACACACACAGGCCTGGGTGGCTCTGGAACTCACATGGAAGAGTCTGAAAGAATAATTCGGCGGGGTCGCCCATCCTCAGTGTGCAGCGACTGTAACTACGCTTAGGGTTGCTCAACTGCTGAAGGTTTAAAAGGTTTGATGGGAAGCAGTCCAGCTCTCAAGTAAAATTATCATCGGCCCTTGGATGTTCACTTACTCTCTGTGACAGCATCGCCCCTGCGTAGACTATCACTACAAATAGAAACTCTGATTTTGAGTACGACCAGCAGTCTCCAAGCGTGTGCTTACTCGGGAATGACAGCCCCGCGGCGAGGGTCATGAGCTCACATTAAAACAGACACAATGTGTTGTTTTAACTTGCTCGGTCCTATGAAATTCCACCGGCTTGCCCGTGCACGCGTGCACACATTCGCAGAGCATAAACCCTCTATTCTCGAGGCTCTGACTCCGAGCGGTGGAAAGCCCCCTTCAGTGACACATAGATCGCATAACCTCTCTTGACACAAGAGGACACAGCTCCCAGTGGAAAGATGCAGATTCACACACACACGCTGATTGCAGGCCAAGGCTCCAGACTGCTATTGTCCTTCAGAGCCATCCAAAGAAAACAATGAAGAGGGTCACGCAAGGCCCCCTGCGGAATGGTAAATAACCAGAGAGAGTGAGACCAACAGTCAGAGAGGAAGAGACCAGGGAAGTGTGAGAGAGAGATTGAGCCTAACCCAGTCTGACAGTGTTATATGGAACACCAAGTGCAAAATATGACCATCTGGGGACAGGTGAATTCCACTAATGTTCAATCATTCAGGAAGAATCTGACACTGCTTGAATGGAAAATATGTCAACTTCATGATGTACAGAGGAAAAACACACATAAAGAAAGAATGCAAATGACCTCACAGCGAGATTTTCTGCAATACACTGAAAAAAAAATACAGCATATTCCTTCGGCTGAGTTTTACACCAATATTTTACACGCTGTAGTAAAAATAGCAGGAATCTAAATCGCACACTGTGCGGGAAAAGTCTATTTGAATGAGCGCAATCATTTAGGTGAGTGTTGCTCAGGTCAAAGTCATGCACAGACAGGGAAAAAAAGGGGGGATAAAGTCCAAACAGTATTAAAGGCTGAGATTATGGTGATGTTAACCATTCATTAGCGCTGAGTGACCCTTATTATAAAACCATCTTTGTTGTCATTATTCATCTGGCATAAACTGCTAGCCTGTTAATTCAGACTCAGGATGTTGACAATAGGCGGTCTACAAAGGGCTTAGAAGGCACAGTCTCCCTCCTGATTGGTCTTTCATATGCTAATGAGGGAACTGTTTGGGGTTTACTGGCCTGGTTGGAAATGATTTAGGGCGACACCGGTGCTCTGCGCCTTTATGTTAAGGCTGGCCGTGGGGGCTCATATATCACCCTGATCATTAATCAATTAGCGTCTCCTAGCCACCTGTCGGACACATCGGCACACAAAACATTCCTGCCCTTGGGCAGTTGCTAGACGATGATCATCAGCAGCACCGCTACTACCTTCCAGCCTCGCGGCACCCCTCCCCGTCCGCTTTATGGTAATACCCTGATGGATTACATAATCACACCCAAACACCATCACCCACGTCAAGGGCTGCTCTTCAAGAGAAGCCGATCTGAGTGGAAGCTGCCACAAACCCTTTATGACCCTCCTCACCTCCACCCACCCCACCCTCCGCACCTCCCAATTCAACTAAACACCAATTTTTGTTTTGTTTTTTAAACATGCATTAGCTCTCCGCTGTCACAAACAAGAAAAGACTGAGCAGAGAGGAATTGATGCCGACCTTGAAGGAGAATCAATAAGCTGACGTCTATTCAGAAGTGCTGAATGCACACCAATGCTGTGTCCTCCATTGTTTTAAATGCAACTGCCTCCAGTGGGGTATTGATGGTTGTTTGGTATTGATGATGTGACACAATAGCCAAACAAGTGCGGGATGGAAAGGTTCAAACCAACAGGGTATTTGTGAAATTGGTCCTGGAAAGTAATTTTGTTTATAGATGAACTAACGGCTGATTTGCTGTGTGACAACCGAGTGTTAAACAAATGCACAGAGCACGTCCAACTAACACTGTAACCAGGAGCTTTAATCACACATGGCCTGGATCTGAGAGTCAGTTGTGGGAAGAGGAGGTGAAAAAAGCTGCACTGAATTTTTTATGGTCTGGGTTTTTTTTATTTTACAAAAGCACCAAGCGAGTTTGCGATCTCATGGAGTCACTCGAGGCATAGTGTGGTGGGGCTGAAATACTCCTGTTAACAGCAGGTACCAACAGCCAAGTACTTTTTAAAAAAAATGGCAACAAAAATTTGCTGTAACTTTGACTGAAAATTGTGACTTCTTGCACAATTGCAAATGAGGTCCATGCGGGCGTTGTTTTCCAGCAGCATTAGCCTGGGCTTGCCGGTCCTCATTAACAGCTTCCCTCTACTCAACTGCCACGAACTGAGCTTTTTGTTAATGTCAATTTCAACTCCAATGCAAAGGCCTTCACTTCCACTAGACAATCCGTTTTCACAGTCTTGCTTCCCCTGACAACAGACAACCCCCAACACCCCCTCGCCCCCAAAAACCCTCCACATTTTTTTTTTGTTATTTGGAACTAATTCTTAAAAGCAGCTGAAGAAATAAGTGGCACTAAAATTAGCACCTAATCCGCCAACCCTCAGTGTGAGGACATGGAGAAAGCAGATTTGTCAAGCCTTGATTTAGCAGTATTCTTCTATTATAAAAGTAGCACTCTTCACGCAGCTTAGCAGAAAGAAATGGCTCAATCAGTCTCGTGTGGAACTTTTAAGGGGGGAGAGGATGGTGTAATGGCCTATCTGTGAACCCAGAAAGCCCAGTTTCATTATTAAGTCGCATTCATTGTTATTCCTACCTGTGCTGCACTCCTCACCTCCTCGGGATTACCCTTTGAAAATGAAAATTCGCCATCCACTTCCAAAGCCCCCTCTAAACACAAGCGCCGTTTCATTGGAGGGATTGCAGGAAATCTGGGCCACTATGTAGGATGTGTAAAGTATTAAACACCGGGCCGGTCACTGGAGACGGGGTTTGGTTTTTCCTTTTTTTGAATCCAACCAGCTCAGGCAAGGTTCCAGCTACCAACATTATCAGGTGGATTTTCAAAAGAGCAAAAGCTTCTCTGCAACTCTTTACACTGCGAGTGGGGAAAAAAAACGTGAAACAAACAGAAACCCCACGCGCGTGTGTGTGTGTGTGTGTGTGTGTGTGTGTGTGTGTGGTGTGTGTGTGTGTGTGTGTGTGTGTGTGTGTGTGTGTGTGTGTGTGTGTGTGTGTGTGTGTGTGTGTACACATAAGTCTATTGTCCTTGATATTTTAGCTGAATTGATTTCAGAAGATTACTTCAATGATAATCTCACACTTTCTTCTATTTGCTTATCTCTACAGCTATGCGCCCCCCCCCCCCCCCAAAAAAAAAAAAGGGCTTTGTTTCTGT
>VOQJ01003607.1:20483-37244 GCA_015052665.1 Apistogramma diplotaenia
AAACAGGAAAAAAACCAAAAAAACCGGAACCAAAAAGGCCTGGGTGAAATTAGAAAAAAAAAAAAAAAAAAAAAGGCAGCGTGCGAATTGGCAACTGGCAACAAAACTGAGCAGGCAGTGATTGACTACGAATGTGTACAAATGTGAAGTTCTGCAGATATCACTCTGGAACATGAAGCGGAGTGGTGCAGGGAAGCCTGCTGGAACACAGGCAACACACTTTACACACACAGGGCCTGGAAACAACACGCTTGGGGCTTCTACCTTCATTTAGATGAAAATGGACCTCCTCGAGAGGAAATAAAGCCATTTTTAACTCCCCCCTCCCGCTTCGAGCCGGCCTCCCATAATATGCCCAGTCAATGGACTGTGGGTCTATTCAACTGCAGGCAGCCCACAGCACAGCCATAAATAATGTAGGGCAGCTCACATGAAACCCTAATCACCATTGTGCTGTCACCCAACAGCGAAGATAGCTTGTTTAATTTACTGCACCGCATCTGTCTCAGTTCTGCCCAATTTAGTTTCAGAGTTTCAATGGGCAAGTACAGCAAGTATTTATCAATATGCTTTTCACCCAATGCCATGAATCAATAAAAAGGAATGCAATCTTCATGTATCCGAGTCTGCGTGACTGCATGCATCTGTGTTTGTCAACAATTTGTTTTATTTATTTTTTGTTTATGTTTTTTTTAGGGGTGATGATGTGGCTTTGTGACATGAACAAACAAACGACAACAAAAAAAACGCATCTTGTGCAACAACAAAGGCTCGCTGAGAAGAAGCCATCAACACTCAATAACCAGAGATCATTACTGGCAATATACAACATACTCCATTACATTACTATTCCATTAGCATGCTTTCATTTGCATATTACAGTCACCTCCTCGCCGAGGCAGTTGATCATAAATGGCAGCCATATGCTGTGTGGTGCGCCATATTACAGAATTATTACTGCGACACAAAAAGGCCAAAAAAAAAGAAGAGGAAAAAAAAGTAAATTATGTTGACATGAAATAAAGTACAGAACCAATCAAATGATCCGCCATTAACGATGGCGTCTCGCAGTCTCATTGGATGAAAGTGTATCGTTTGCAGCCACAGGTTACGCTCCCTCAGTAAAATATATATATATATCTGCAGGCTGTCAGTCTAGTTAGACAGACTGGGTGCATACCTTCATTAGGTGCAACGTATATCAAGTTTGTTTATATTTAAACTACCTATATCAATATTTATGCAGTTTTTATGGGAAAAATTGATTGGTGCACATCAAAGCTACACAAAAGCACATGTAATTGGTTTAAATTTTTCTTTTTGCACTCTTTTTTTGGATATTTCTGGCTTTCTGTCAACTTCTCCAGCTGCAAACGCAGAAATCCTGTCATCTAACAGGCTCTGTGCTGCAACGTTCCAGCGCGACGATGATTTGGTGTGATGGCTCTTCACCGCGGCCGGCTGCATTGAGATGACAGACCATGGAGAAAGAATAAGTAGCAGTGGCTCACTAGTTTTCACAGACTCGGTGGGCACAAGCCAAGACAGCAGAGCGGTACGATAACAATGCTATGTGCTGAGCCACTTACAAGGAGCTGCCTATTCGTGCTAGCAGCAGTGAGAGCTGTATCATCTTGTTCGGGACCATTATCTCTCCACCGTGCTGTTCTCTTCACACTGATAAATGTGGCCTATAGCAACTTGAGCTAATGTGCAAGCAGCTGCAACCGCAGCATCTGGGTTATACACTGTCAACGGACACATACGCCCACACAGGAGGCACAATAGAAAGGATTTGTTCCACTAAAATCAGTGTAAAGATGCTTTGGTTCGTGCAGTGGTTTAGAAGTAGCCACTGCTACTGAGCGGGAAGGACCTGGGAGGTGTCAACCGTCTCACTTAGGAAGATATTACAGCAGCCAAAAAAAATAGTTGTAACTAACTAAAATAAAATACAAAAATAAAACAAATGTAACAAATCCAGAGTCTATACTTTCTCTCACACCTTTATGGTAATATTAAACTGTCAAATATATTCAAATTACACCAGTGTCAGCAGAGTGGACATGAAAACTGAAGGTTTTGTTATTTCGAGCGGCTGATCAAACATTACTATGGTGTTATGATTGACTGCAGACACAGACTTGGCACAGAGAAATACTGGTATTATCAAGAAGCACTTAAGGACAGATTGGCTGGTCGAACATCTGTCTAAGTGACACTGGCTATGTAGCTAGCTGTCTGACTCATGGCAGCAGAAGGTTAACTTGGCAGCTCGGCTGTACAGCGCAGCTCTAAAAGGAATATTAACAGCATGTCCCTCAGTGCAGGCCAGGAGAGAAAAGGAGTGAGGGAGCAAAGGGGAAAAAGCAGAAAAAAAGAAAAAGAAAGGAGAGATGGAGAAAAAGCAAGGAGCAAAAAGGGGGTGGGTGTGCAAATCCAATTTCCAGTGACGGTGCGCTCAGGATCACGGTTTCACAAAAAGAACATATCATCTGTCACAGTTAATGGCAGTGTCCTCGGGAAAATGAAGGAAAATGGAATGAAGACCGTTCATTAAGAAGGTGGGGGAAGGGGGTGTGTCGAAGCCATCGGTCTGCTCCACGGTCTCTGCCGGAAAATAAATATGTACCCGAGATATTATTTGTGCATCTAGAAGGTGGCAGCGCAGTCGCAATCAAGAGATAGAGATAATATTCAAGTCTGCGGGCTCAGACGCAGAGCTATCGCTGGGAATGACGAGGTCGTCCTGGCTGCCTGGTAGGACGGCTGGCAGGCTAGCTAACAGGCCCAGCCAGGCTGTCTCTCACTCAGAACTGTGGATGTACTCAGTGGAAGCAATTGATACCATTGTTTTATGGAGAGGAGGGTGGAGGGGGATTAAGAAGCAACAATAGGTCTCTTTCACTGGAAATGTCAGCCGTCACGCCGGGGGACTGTCCGACTAGGCAGAGACACTTTTGCAAAAAAGCCAAGGTACAAAATGAGTGTGGAAAATAGTATGAAATTCTGTGACAAGTGCAATGAAACACTGTGACACGGGCCAGAAACATCCACATGCCAGCTGGTAGAAATGCAATCTCAAACATGCAAAATAAGCTGTGGGAAACTTTACAACAAAGACCAGTCAGGCAGTGTGTGTGTGTGCGTGTGTGTGTTTTGCAGTTAAACGTCAATTATTTCAAGGTCTATCAAAACAATGTGCAGCTTGAAACAGATTCTGAATCAATAACCTGGATAATAGGTTATATGGGTCTTTAGCTCAGCCTCATTAGGAAAAAAAGGAGACAATCGTGGCCTCATTCTTCAGGCAAATTGGCATAGCGAGGAACCTAAAATAACAACCGATGATCCATTCTGGGACATTTTATTAAGAGACTACACAACAGAGAGACACAAAGTTCTTTCTCTGAGTGCTTTGATGACCCAGCTGGCCTTGGACCTCTTTGAAAATGTCGCTCTGAAGGTTTGAGGTGAATATAAAGAACAAATGGAAGCGAGGTAGCCTGCCGCTTTAAGACTGAGATGAAACCGAGTTATTCTACCACTCTGACCTAATTGCTCTCTCGCTCTCTCAACGTGAACACTGGGAGCTGTGCACTCTGACACGTAAAGATTATTTAATACCATCAAAGCCATAAAAAAAAGGGAATAAAATGAGGCGGCATAAAAAGGGAGGGAGGAGTTAACCCTCATGTGGCTGGCAGCACCAGCCGGGCCAGTTTGCTATGTGGACAGCAACAGAATTGGAATCAGTATGCTAAAGCAGGCCTGTCGAGCTGCCGCCGGCCAACATGAGTGGAGCTCCCACATCACAACATCACAGCGGCTCCACTCCCCCTCCAAAAAAAAAAAAGAAAAATCCCACTCGGCTTCAGCTACACTCTCCTCCCACCCTTCTTCTCTCCTGCTTTTCCCACACTCGCCCCAGTCCCGAAGGCAATGACTACGTCATTGGGCACCACAGAAAAACCACTGTAATATCCTCATTTATTTCTACTTATTCTGACAGACCGTGGGCCTGTTTCATTTGGGTCAAGGCTGGTTTTATTAGTGTAAAGCTACACTGTGCGGTTCCACTGGACTCCATTTGTTGAAGTAACCATTTCTCTGTTGGCATGTTTGTTGCTTACTATTCTTTAATGGCAGCATCATTAGTCAAAGAACACCTGCGCACACCAAAACAAACTCTAAAAGAAAGACTAATCTCTACATCAGTTGTTCCTATTTACAGCAAGTCAAAGTCTACAAACATAACATCCCGCAATCAAAACCTGATAGCACTGGGTGACACCTCCAGGGTGCTGTGGCATCAAGGGGAACTTAGTTCATCTGTCAGCACATGCTGACTTTCTACAGTCACAGCCTCATGAGTCAGCCTGGCTTCTCATCGACACGGTAGCAGGCTACCACCTGACCCACTGAGACCTGGGCTGGATTTAGTCAAAAGCATCACTCTAAAATTTTGCTGTGATTTTTTTCTCATGCTCCCTCCTGATAGGCCGGCCCCGCTAAAGGGTGAGGGTGCCACAGCAATTTACACCACCCTTCCAAATGAGAAGAAGAAAGTCACTCAAAAAGCATTAATTCAACATATAAGTCTTATTACAGTATAGCTGTATAATTTTACACCACAGAGAAGCGTAAAATGCGCAAAGCACACTTCAAATAAAGTCCTCTTAACCAGAACAATCTAAACAACCTTTAATAATTCACCAATTTTCTAGTTCCGTGCACGATGAGAAAAACTGTCACCAAGTGTAGCAAAACTCACAGCGCTAGGAGCCACTGACTCACCACTACCATGCAAAAACAAAAAAACAAAAAAAAAATCCCTTTCTAGTGTTTTTGACACTTGACTCGAGAAACTACAGAGGAAGCAGAGGGACACGCTGTGGGTGTGGGGGAGGTGAGGTGGCAAACTGAGTGTGCCACTGCCTCCGCTGTCAGGATGATACATTTAGGGCACACGAGGCCTTTAACTGGCACGGTTCACACGAGAAGAGAGGCCGCTTTCCGCCGACACTAGTCACAGAAGTTCTGACTGCATCACAGAAACTGCTCCTGTTGCATTTTTACAAACAAGCGCGACAGTGGGCAGTGTGACATTTAGGAAAACACCATCTCTGTGGGTTTTAGCTTGTTAATATACTGTTCTGAGAAAGAAAATGCTTTATTTTATTGCTACTCAAGAAGTAGTTTGCATGAAAACAATGAGTAACTGCAGGAAATCCTTTCTTCGAACCTCACTCGCTTAAGCGTTTGTATAAGACTTACTCACGAGTGCCAAAATCATGCCTTTCATACAACCCCGCAACTTAACAGGAACTATTTTTAGAAAACAATGATAAGCATGCACGGCATGGGATCAGGTATCACAAGATGACAAGACAGCAAAGACAACTATTTGATGTCAAATGTGTAAAGGTTATCAAAATTTTTCATCATGTGTGACAGCCTACTGGGCAGGAAAGAACAATCTTGTATTGTGGCCAAGCACTGCCAAATTATGGCGAGGGCACAACATTTAACTGTGAATCACACCAAGCCAGGAGGTGACAGGGTGGGAAAACCCTCAGACACCCCAGATTTCCCACTGACTGACTCTTCCCCTAATGCATCTTGCTCTGAATGTCACAGGCTGTCACAGGAAAGGTCGGGTATCTTTTCCCCTCCAGTGCCACCCCACCAATCGCCTCCCCTGAAAACAACCTATCTGCACTGCCATGCAGCCAGCGGAGAAGATCTGCAGAGCCATTTTTTCTTTTTCTTTTTTGAAAAATCACTCAACAAATCCTGCACAGGCATAAGGGTTAATTCAAACACAAGGAAACATCTCCACAAACTACACCTATCAACAGAGGCTACCCAGCACTGTAATCTGTGGCTCATAAGACAACATTTTACAAGATAGCACTGCAGGTTTGTGATGCTGCAGGGTATACTTAAAGACTCCTGACATTTAATTTGAGGAGATGCAGACGCCTTAAATCGCCACATTATCTTGACAGCGGATAATCAAGAGTGTTAACAAATTGGGGGAGATATCTGTCAGTTTGCCAATGTACCTCAGGGCTAAAAAAAAAAATGTGGTTGTTTTTGTTACAGAAGAAAGACTTGTTTTTCCCCCCCTCGGGTCAGCAAGTTTGCAGCTCAGTTCAGAGCACCTTTAAAAGAATGCAAGCAAGTGGCTGAGGAAGCGGGCTCCCTGACATGACCGGTATTAATTATGCACTAGTGCAAAGTTTACCTCAAGCCTGAAGTAGCCCACAACCACACAATGCTGAGCGAAATGTGCAAACGCGCCATGTGAAAAGAAATACTATCTCCCCACATTCCGCTGTGCCGCCGTTGCCAAAACACTAGCTTTTCCCTGAGAGGGTACAGAGGCATCCAGACAGACATTACAGTTTTGTTTTTTTAAATCTGTAAATCGCCACTTTCTCGGGAGCCAAGCTCGGTGGGTACCGAGGGGGCTTTGCTAATTAACTAAAGGAAACTGTCAGCGCTTGAATGTGACCCGACGTCTTTACAACCTCCACCGAGAGGTACAGAAGCATTAGCTTCGCATGCTAGCTGCCCTGCGAGGCGTTGTATTCGCACAATATTATGTCGCTTGATTAAACACGCTTAAACTTTATGTTATTTTTGACACTGGAAACGGATGCTGAAGTGGTCCAGAAGTGCCAACTTGAGAAGGGAGTTTCGTGCTCCGGTTGTCCGGTACGTTGTTAACAACGAACCTGTCACAGCCGTGTATTTAATAACCGTTCAGACTCGTGACGCATTCAAAATCCTCCAGGTGGAAAGGAGACAGATTGTTACGGTGCCTGGCTAACCTCTGGGGGAGACCCGAGATCTGGACACACGCTGTCAAATGTTGACAAGCTGTCAATGACAAGTGTATGGTAATACCTGGGACCTGTTGACTCCTCCTCCTCCTGCCGCCGCTGCTGCTGCTGCTGCCGCCGCTGCTCGCCTCGGACTGCTGCTGGAAGTTCAGTCGCGCCGCTGTATTTCTACGCGGTTGTAGTCGCTTTCGAAAGTTTTCTGCCGACTTCTCAAATCTCCAAAACGAGCGCTGAATAGTTGCCTCACCGGGCAAACAGTAGGTAAAGAGTCGGCGAGTGGCGTTCAGAGAGCAGGCAAGTTGGAAACGGCGACGCAACCATAGCAGTCACGTTCTCCGGCTGTGAAATCGAACACCAGCCCTGACCCCGCCCCCTGTCTCTTTCACTGGGGCCTGTCATCGGAGGTGGATGTCCTGCTCCTCTCCAGATGTGCTCCGTGCGCTGCTGAATTCAAGCGAGGCAGCAAGAAGTAGCACTCACTTTTTTTTGGTTGCATTTTGAACGTGTTCCTCACTAAAATACGCAGCTTTCTGTTTTCAGCGAAGCACACAGAGGCACAGATATGACCTTTGATATGAGATTATAGTCATTTCTGGATCCAGTCATTGCTATTATATAGTTATTATAATTTAAAGCGGTGGAACTGAGCACACAGTGCAGACAAATGAGGCTTTGGCAAAAATAGCAAGAATCTATTTATTTCACAGGCAATTAAAACCTATCCAGATGTAATGTTTACATTTAATTGTAAG
Organism: Apistogramma diplotaenia; assembly: GCA_015052665.1. Classification (NCBI taxonomy): domain Eukaryota; kingdom Metazoa; phylum Chordata; class Actinopteri; order Cichliformes; family Cichlidae; genus Apistogramma; species Apistogramma diplotaenia. Next base: position 28,087 of record VOQJ01003607.1, read on the forward strand.
AGCTTCAAATTAAAAGCACGTGTTTCAGCAGCACGGTAATTTTTCAATGATATCAACTCCATATCATCTGTGTAGGACAGAAAAACTGTACAGTCTTCAGCTTTTGCTCAAATATGCATCATCTGCATAAAAATTTTAAAGGATGTCGCCCCGCCTCCATTGCGTGACTGTGCCTCCATGTCCTGCTGAGAACACCATTAAAGCCTCTAAAATATCTCCCATAACAAGTTGTGCTGTTCCCTTTTGTCACATTGCATTTGGGCACTCGGCGTCTTCTGTGTAACCCACCATTCAGAGGAGCGCTCTACCTGATCGCGTAAAGAGGGGCAGTGCTGGCTTTCAAGCATAATTGTATATTTGTTTAACAGCAACCCAACCCAACAGCTGTGTGCTCTGTTAGTCTGCATTTTAATTTTATACAGCTCACCTAACACCTGCTATGTATATAAGGCAAAAATAGAGGTTTTTTTCCTAATGAGCTTCCAATATTCAGTATGACCGTCTTTATTCTTCCACACAGCCTGAACGCTCTTTGGCAGCTTTCTTGTCATTTCTTCCAGCAGTCTTCAGGCTTCTTGAAGGACCTTCAAAGCTCTTGTTTGGATGTTGGACATCTTTTGTTCTGTTCTCTGTCGAGATGATCCCACGCTGCTTCCCTAATGTTGAGGTCCAGGCTCTGGGGAGGCCAATCCATGACTGATAGTGTTCAATTGTATGGTTTTCTGTCCAGCTGAGCTTTTATTTTATCGGTAGTGTGTTTGGGATCGTTGTCATGCCAAAAAATGAAGTAGCTGCCAATCAGATGCTTTCTAGATTATATTGCATAGTGAATCATAATCTGATGGTACTTTTCTGTGTTCATAAGTCAGTTTCAACAAGATCCACAACACCACTGACTGAAATGCAGCCTCAAACCATGACCTCTCTGTTGTACCTCTCTCCTGACGACCTCTGTACACATTAACAATTCGAACCAATAGTTGGAATTTTTTGGATTAATGGCTCGATCAGACCTGTTGCCACCGGTTTCCAGTTCTTGTGTAATTCAAGCCTCAAGACTCATTATTGTCATTATGTAAGCATAATGGAATTACAGGTATACTCGGTCACATGGTTCCCAACATTTAAATAGCAGATAAAAATACTGACATGTATAACATGAATATAATCTAAGAAATGTATATGAAATTATACACACACACAGAGTCATATATATAATTTAGTACAATTTAGTAAACGTGTTAAACAAACCAAAATGCATTTCAGATTTTAGATTCTTCAAAGTCGGCACCCTTTGCTTTGATTACAGCTTTGCACACTCTTGGCATTCTCTCGATCAGCTTCATGAGGTCAGCACCTGAAATGGTTTTCCAACAGTCTTCACGGAGTTCCCAGAGGTGCTGAGCACTTGTTGCCTGCTTGGGCTTCACTCTCCAGTCCAACTCATCCCAAACCATCTCAGATCGGTTTAGATCAGGTGATCAGGTTGTGGTGGCCAGGTCATCTGACAATCCATCACTCTCTTTTTTGGTCAAATATAGCCTGGAGGCTATGCAAGAGCACACTTCCTCTTCCATACTTCACAGTGGGAACTACATATGTAGGAAACTTACCTTTCCTGCGTCTTACAAAGACATGGAATTAGCAACCAGAGATCTCAACTCATCAGACCAAAGGACAGATTTCCACTGGCCTAATGTCCATTCCTTGTGTTCCTTGGCCCAAACCAGTCTCTTCCTCTTGTTGTTAGAAATGGCTTCTTTTCAGCAATTCCAGATTTGAATAGTGGATGTGAAGCATTTAGCTGGGCTCTTATCTGGGTGCTGTTAACTTGTGGTTTCTGAGGCTGATCACAGATGAACTTATCCTGTGCAACAGAGAAACTCTTGGTCGTCCTTTCCTGGGCGGTCCTGATGAGAGACAGTCTCATCATAACGTTTCATGGTCTTAGTATTAATCTACAATGCAGACAGTTTTTAAATAATTAAAAACCCCACTGAATTAAAAGGTGTGTCCAGACTTTTTACTGATGCTGTGCTATACATTTACCTGTGTCCTTGAGGGTGTACTATTCAAAGTGATCAGAGAGTTGCTTGAACAATCGGCTTGCAAAGTAATTGCTTACATAATATGCGACAAATGCAATGTGAATCAAGCATGTTTGTGTGGGTAGGTAAGTACAGAGTAGGTATATAAGAAGCTGTTTTCCAGGAGAAAGCACGGTTGTTGCTTAGATATGGCTGCTTCATTCAAATGCTTGAAGGCAAAGTTTTGAGGCAGGTGGCAGATGTGAAACCCCTTGTCCCGTATGACTGGGCAAAAGGCCACAAGACAGCCAGTGACATATTTCCCCTCTGTGATATCTTCTCATTTGCGTTTCATCTTTCCCTCAGAGCACTGACACTGCTGCAGAGCGAGAGCAAGCGTCAGTATCCTCCCTGTTTCCCCCTGCTGCCTTTAAGGCTTTCTTAGACAAAAGCTGTGAGTGGCACTAAACTGTGTCAGTTGTCACACATCACCACACGAGTGAGGAATGCAGTGCTGGGGGGTGCTGGTTGTGACACGGGGCACACTGGCATGCGAGTGAGCGTGGAATGAGGGAGTCGTCAAAAGCTGAACGTATGCTCTGGTGGATGTAGCTGCTGTCATAAGAGAATGGCTGAAGAGATGGAGCTGCTTTATTTCACTGCTTCCTGACAGGTGGAACTGGGGCCCCAGCATTCATGTGTTCATCTAGACTGGATAGACTCGGACTCATTTACCCAACTGCAGTGTGGGGATTTGTTTTGTGAAGCATTGTGTTTCCTCTACATATCTCTAGTTTGGATAGTGAGGCCTCTGGGGTCTCCTTAGCCCAGCTGCATCCTCTGCTCGTAGCCAGGTTTAAAATGGAAGTTACTGGAGCCAAAGCTTGACGGTCCTCCAGTCTAGCACTGTCCAGTAAAGCTAGCCTCTGCTCTGTAATACTCTCATAGACTGCATTTCAGCACCCGCCGTACAGCCATCAGAATATGTTAAGCGTAGTGAAAAGCCATATGCTGCATGCTTCATTTAATCAGCCTTTAACATACTGTCCCTGTAAGCAACAATACTCTCATCTTGTCTGGCTCCACACATGTGCCTTTAAGGCACACACACTAACTTTTTGTTTGGCTGCAGGATGATATTTTTTGACATTGCTGAAAAGTACAGATTTCTAATGCCACTTTTGTTATTCTCAAAGAGCAGCAAAGAGTAACAGACAAGGCTGACAATGGCTCGAAGGATCAAGTAGCGCATGCGTACAGCACGTGCACGTCTACGCTTTTGATTTGTAAAATGTTTACCCCCGACTACTGGTGTTACTGGTTGGAAAAGCTCAATCCATAACTTGAGGGTTAAGAGTGGCCAGAGGGCGGGAGTCAAGGCAGCAGAAACAGAATCGAGTCCTCTAAATAACGCAGAGGAAAGCACTTACATTCACATGTGCACTGCAACCCTGAATTTTTCTAGGCATGACCCAGCAGAGGTGAAGACAAATCGTAGGGTGTGATTGTGTCCATGTAAAGAGAAAACAGGTGATAGTCCAGTGAAATCATGTACAGCCTCCTGCATGCTCTGCCCAGGCCTTCGAGTGAGAACCAGAGCATCCCCTGTTGTGTGCAACATGTGAGAAAGTGCCCCTTTGGAGTTTCTGCTTGTAGTGGCGGAGTGATTATTTTAGATTTTAACAGCGATTACCCGTGTCTTTATAAGGAATAGCACTGCTGTTGCTTCCTATTTATCAATTCAGTTCAGTTAAATTTTATTCATACAGCGCCAAATCACAGCAAACAGTCGCCTCAAGGCGCTTTTTATTGTAAGGTAAAGACCCTACGATAATTACGCAGAAAACCCAACAGTCAAAACGACCCCCTATGAGCAAGCACTTGGCGACAGTGGGAAGGAAAAACTCCCTTTTAACAGGAAGAAACCTCCAGCAGAACCAGGCTCAGGACGGGGCAGTGATCTGCTGCGACCGGTTGGCGCTGAGGAGAGCCAGAGATTAATAATAAGTAAATGCACAACGGCGTATTAAATGGAGTATAAAGAGGTGAATGAAAAGAAACACACAGTGCATCATGGGAACACCCCCCCCCACCCCCCCAGCAGCCTAGGCCTATTGCGGCATAACAAGGGATGGTTCAGGGTCACCTAACTATAAGATTTATCAAAAAGGAAACAAAGACAACTTATCAGACTATATCTTGCTAAGGACAGCTAAGGAAATCTCAGAAAGTTGATTATGCTGATTACTAGAATAAACTTTCTGGGATTATCAGACTATACCTTTAAGGGGCTAGGAGTGCACAATATAAGATGCCACCAAATTATACATTGAGATGCTCCTGGAAAGCTTCACAGTCTTAATCCTGTCATTTCCTCCTAAGTCACAGTCATATAAAGCGGCCCGTGTAGATGGTTATTGTTACATGACTGTAACAAAGTAACCCTTTCATGTTGCTTTTTACAAGGCAGCGTGTGAGCCCTGTAGCAGGTGCTCGATTTCTGCCTCTAAACGGCCGGGTGCCTGTTTACTGTGCAGCGTGAAAGTCATGTGCTATTTCCAAAGTGTGGTAACATTAGCCAGCCTGATCAATGCATTCACCCCCAACGTGGGGCCACATACCACATGTCACATCCTGGCTCACAGAAAGAAAAAAGAAAAAAAAAAGAAGAGGGTGTCAGAGACCCTCCAACCCCACCTCTGTGTGGGGTGTCACCTACACCCAAGAGAAACATTTCCAGTTCTCCAAATGTCAGTAGGCAATTACAGTGAGGTGTCTAATGCACTAGAGCAACCTGAGAGCAGGAGCCTGACATGAAGAAGGAAAGCAGACTGCCAGCTCTTCTTGGGTATACTTTTAGAGATGCTCTATAGCTGGAAAGCCGTGAAGGTGCCAGAGCTTGGTGGTCAAACAGCACCTTTTCTTTTAATTAATACAGCCTGCTTTTCCCTTCTTAAGACCAGATTAGTTGGGAGTCTCTACCACCATCCATTCATCACCCTGCAACTCCTGTTTATTAGCTTGTCATTCGCAGCAGAGCGTAATGGCAAAACCATCAAGCAGCCACCATAAAAAGCACTTCGTGGCGAGGCTTAAGGCTACTTGATAGGGCTTAATAAAAAAAGATCCTTTCTGAACATATCACAATAAGATGAAGATATCGCACTGCTCAAACACTCTGAATTAGTTACTCTGCCGGAGGCTCGATGTGCCACTCGTGTCTGTAAGTGTGTCTGGACGAGGGCGCTGAAAGGCTACACGGCTTTCACGTTGGTTCGCTTTATGGTGCTAGACTGTGAAGAATAAAGAAGAAATGTGAAAGGGGGGGAAAGAGAGTGCAGGGGTAGATGGTATCAGCTACATGGAAACAGTTAGCCAAGCCTCGGAGCCTCTTTTGAACTGCAAGTGGCTGCTAAGAAACAGCTTTCACTCAGAACATGTTTAAATAACATGCCACCGACATGCAACAGGACTCAGACACAGGCATCCAGCCCAGTCAGCGCAGGTATCATCCCTGCAAACCAAACCGCCCACCCGATTCCCTGCCTTATCTCACCTGGAAAGAGAAAAAACATCTAATTTTCTCTCTCATTTTCCCCCCTCCTGGATGATTTTTTTAACATTTATTATTATTATTTTTTAATTTTTTTTGCAAACCTCTGACAGGCGAGCCTTTCGCAGGATTTAGTCCATCTGAAAACATGTGGTAAGCCTTGTGGAATGTTTCAAATGATTCCCAGATGTGGGCCGCAGACAGGTTTAACCCATTCTTTTCTCACTCTGGGCCCAGATGAAGCAGAAAGGACGCTCTGCCAGGAGAGGCTCTGAGCAATATCACAAATCTCTTATCCTTTTCTGTCAATTTTTGTTACTTTCAAAGCATTTGGGTTCACTGAACTGTAGCTTAATATAATTTGCTGTGAGGCTAAAAATGGAAGTTCTCTCATGGTGCATTAAGCAAGAATAAAGAATGTGAGGGTGCAGATTTATTTTGTTTTTTTCCAGACGACTCAGCAAACACAGGAACCTGACAGGAAAAAAACAACAACAACAAAACAAAGGAAAACACCTTTATGAGGGAAAATTCAAACTTCCGAGACAGTTAACTTCTGAATGCGTGCTCAACACACGGGTTTCTTTGCCCTTTTCCCCTTGCAAAGTAGCTCTAAAAAACAAAAAAGCTCTCTTGTATCAGCTCTAAAGCTAAACATCTCTCAGTCATTTCATATATTCTGCTGAACGCTGATAATGCCAAATAAAAGAAACGCAAAACGTAAGCTCACTTAATGCCTCGGCTGAACTTCATCTTTGTTTTATATTGCACGATTAATCCGGGATGCAAAGCGGGGGCTGCTGGATTGTTTTATGAAGAACATTGTTGTTATAGTAACACTCCCAAAGATGGCGGTTTTTTTGGTGAGATAGGGAGGGAGGTAGCAGAGAAGCCAGACTACTAAACGGGGGTGGAGAGAGCGAGCTGCTTGATATCCTATGAGCAACAAACTCAAGTGACCCCTTTCCCAGTTCTCGCTCTATCTCCAGCTCTGATGTTCCCTCCCTCCACCCTTTCTTCCCTTTGCTCTCTCCTTCCCTCTGTACTTCCCCCTCTCTCACCAGCCCAGCCAACTGTGAAGCAGTTGTCCAACACGCCCGTCTGCCTGCCAGCCAGCACGTTGGACTGAGGCCCATTATACACAATCATAACAGACAGAAGGGGCTACATGCAGACAACTGATAGAATTGCGCTAAAATTGAGGGCAGAGGAGAGTGGCAGGCAGTCACTCTGGCAGCACACTGGTGAGCAAAACAGAGAAAGAAAGGGGAGCAGTCAGAGAGCGGGAGATGGAGAGAATAGTCTTGTGCTTTGAGACTCTTAGCAGGATACTATAGGCCATATGAGGCCAGAGCAGGCTGGGAAAGATTGTTACTGCTTTGAGCTTCCACATGTGAATGCACCGCAAACCCCCCCCCCCCCTTTATTTTTTTGCATCCCTCCCACAAGCCTCCCCAAGGAAAGACCAATGTTTTAAAAGAATCACAAACAACTGCCAACTCCATATTCTGCTTTTTATTTTTGAAACTGAGTCAAATGTGCTTTTGCTTTCTTGGCCGTGCTGTGTTGCAAGCTCTTATTTACTCGGTGCAGCCATGAAGCCCAAACAGGCCTTGGGGTCAGATCCAGATGGGATCGGGCTAATGATATGATGGGAGTCATACAGCTGTATTTGTGTGCATCTCATTTCCTTCTGTTGAAGTCAAAAGCTGTTATGGTTAATGAACAGGGGGTGTATTATAATGCAGAAACTGCTGGATGTCGGAAAACTCAGATATTGTGACTTTAAGGTCAACAGTCTCCCCCATGTTTAAAGCAGAAATTAGCATGTTTGCAGCTTGGTACCAATTTTTGTTTTCGACCAATCACATCAAATGTTATAGGGGTGTGGCCACTCTGAGTGAAAGGTGGTTTAGTCTTTGGTTCTACTAAAATATACTCTAGTGAACTGTAGCATCTACTGCAATGTCTCTGTAAATCGAGGCACCTTGTTAATCATGTGAGTCAGAGCAGTGATATCTTGATTGAATATGGTTTAGAACAGGCATGTCAAACTCGCTTCCGGTCACGCCCCCTATTTCCGGCCGTGAATTGGCGTTAAAAATATGGTACAAATAGGCCCTTTAAGTTACTTTTTTGACATTCCACTTTCTCCTCCAATTAAGAGAGATGAGCGGAATGTCAAAAAAGTAACTTAAAGGGCCTATTTGTACCATATTTTTAACGCCAATTCACGGCCGTCAGTAGGGGCGTGGCCGGAAGCGGCCCGCGAGGTTGACATGCCTGGTTTAGAAGGAAAACTGAGAACGCAATGGCCATAATGCTGAACATAATGGTCATCTTATGTGTACAGCTCAATGCCATGCAATCATACTTTTCTGTTACAAACTGCTGTTTTCAAAAGAAAAAATAAAGAGCCCATAATCAGCATAAAACATCGATGTTGCTTCTGGGTTGGACAACTAAGCCAATGCAGTCTATCTGAAGGCCGGCAGATGCTGTTAGCTGTGGTTGCAAGAAGACTTCAAATCCTGTGGAAGTCGATGGGAAAATTGCTTCCTGTAAACGCTTTCCTGCTGAGTTAATGAGCTCGATCGCTCATTTCGGGTCACGTTGAATTAAAAAAAAAAAATCTGTTTTGTAAATCTCAGTCACACCAGCTTTCAACATGGAGACTTATCGTGGTATGACTTGTCAATCATACGTTCATAGCCAATGAGCAAGTGGTTTCCCAGTCAGACCCGCCTCTTCTCATCACATCTGTTTTGTTGAACATAAGGTAACTCATTGGTAGTTATTTGTCTTATAGTCTATGGCTGAGCTCTGCTTCCAGCTCATGCACCAAGTACCTTAATATTTCTAATAGAAATGATTAAAGTCTTTTGGAGATGAAACTGTGCAGCTGTGATGTAAGCTGGCAGAGCTTTAATTAGAAATATAATTTTAATTTTTTTGACCTCTAAAGCATCTAGACTCGCCATGCCCTGTAATAATGCCGTGTCAAGTAACATGAGTACCTGGCAACCTCTGTCTGCACAGCATCGTAGCACTCGCACAAAGTTGTGTTACATGCGCCTCCCACTGTGTCTTCTATTTTGGATCATCAGGGTGCCAGTCGCCGGCATGTTCCCCGTCCCAGCATCTCATCAGAAGAAACCCAGAGAGTATGTCCCTTTAATTAGACCGCCCGTGAAAATAATGGTGCATTAATGACATTTCTATGGGGGCCAATGAGCTGGAACAACAGAGGAAAGACTAAATCACAAATCAATTCCAACAAATGTAATTAAGGCTTAATTAGCCTCCAGGGTGTCACTGCAATGCCATAGAGGGGATGATGCGGAGGAAGAAACCAAGAGAAAGGGGATGTGAAAGCGAAATTTAAAGACAGAAAGCTGGTCATGGGCCATGAAACGAGCGAGCGCTCTTTCTCGTAACGATTTACAGTTCCTCAACCTGCTGCTTGTACATCGGCTTTAAAGAAAACACGACATTTGTTACTATGCTTTAACAGCACAATGTAATTTAATGCTCTCATTGCTTTGATTACAGTCATAAGAAATGCTAGCTTCTGTATG
>VOQJ01003611.1:5122-17579 GCA_015052665.1 Apistogramma diplotaenia
CCAACCTACCCAAAACCCAATTACTTTTAAGTTCCCATTAAACATTTACCTTAACCTTTTTTTTTTTTTTTTTTTTTTTTACAAATATCTATGTTTGTTCACCTTCAGAGGGCCGTGAGTGTGTAAACTGTGGAGCTACCTCTACACCTCTGTGGAGACGTGACAGCACTGGACACTACCTGTGCAACGCCTGTGGGCTGTACCACAAGATGAATGGCCAGAACAGACCGCTCATCAAGCCAAAACGCAGGCTGGTGAGTCCACTGCTATCTTTATATGGAAGTGAATGGCTATGTGTGTGCGTGTGTCTTTGTGTGCATGTATTGTGGAGGGTAGTAAATAAAAGGAGTGTAAGGTGAAGGGTGAGGGGCATGAAGTACAATCCCAGGAAAGTTATATTTTCCCAATCAGTTTCCAGGAATTGTGTTTCTCACCCACCTCTTGCTCCTTTAGCTCAGGCTGTTCGCACAGTGGCTCTCTCTGCTCTGTTTTGTTATCATTATTACACCTACTTCTGATACTGTCATTGATAGCAGAGCCATCATTACCATCCCTCAAAACAACCCGGAGCCTTGCAGGCTGTGTATGGGTCATAATCCCACTGTGTGTGTGCTGTGCTGAGATTTTGACATTTGTATGGAAACTGGGTTTAGGTAAAAGCTTGTTTTTTATGTGGGAGGCAAAGCAAAGAGGAAAACAATCTGTATTCATATTGCCTGCCTCCCCCCCCCTCCCCCCCAAAAAAAGCAAACAAAAAAACAAGCTAAAAACATAAAGGTTCAGTTCTTCTGAGAAAATAATCCCAATTCAAATATTACCTGATAATGCTGTGCCATGACGATGAAAACAAGACTGTTTTGTCTTTATCTGCTGACAGCCTGACATTCAGGGCTAAACTGTAAAAGTGTGCAGTGTAAAATGAATCATGAGAGCAACAGATATTTCCTATTATGAACTGCTTCACAGAGAAGTAGGTCAGCATTCAGCTCCAACTTTATGTCACACCCATACTGATTACTGTAAAAATATTTAATACATTTGGTGAAAGTGATGCCTAATTTTAAGGACAAGCATGGTCATCTTCTTGTGCATTTCTTTTATTTCAGTAGTAGTCAGTTTGCCTGTAAAGTAAAATAATATCTCCGTACCTTAAATGTATTCATGCAACCACCTGCACCTGCTGTGTTTGCAGCGTGTGCGCTGCAGCAGGAGGCAGCTGTGAAATGAAGACAGTATTTGCAGAGTCGACACACTAATCAACAGCGTTCAGCTGCAGGCCGCCACGCTTAAACCAGGAGATGAGGAGAGGGCTATAAAAGCTCCGATTTATATCGAAGGCGATGAATCAATTCTATGAGGGAAGGGATATATTCAAAAACGTCAAAGTGGCATTTGTGCTAATGAGGACAGCGTTTTCTAAAGTAATACTTGACAAAGGAAGCGCAAAACACCGAGACACCGGAGGAAAGTTGGTAAAGAAATAAGGATAATTGCTATCAAGCAAAAGACGAGAGACGACCCCAAAGAAAAATCTACACTCATCAAGAATAGAACCATAACTGTCTCTCTTTCGCTGTCTCTCTCTCAATATATGCCTTTTTTTTCTCCGAGTCTATTAATGCCAGCGTAAATGCATACGACTATATATCACTCTTGCTTTCCGTATAAGTCGACCTGGGCTCGCACAGCTCCGCGTCTTGCGCTCTGCAGCCTTCCAGTTGTTTCCTATCCGGATATCTGACCGGTCCAGATAAAGCAGCGGGCCAGCGCCAGCTTCCTCCTGCGGCCTCCCAACTAACTTACAGGCCCAGACTCACTTTCTAGTGGTCAAGCTTTCCGTCCACTACAGAGAAAGAAAAGCAAATTATTATTATTTTTTTTAATGAGAAGAGGGAACGATATGGCTGCTGATGTGTGTCACAGGGCAAACTTTCACTCTGTTCACAGGAAGAAGAAAAAGAGGAAAATGTTGGGAAAATAAATGCTTAAACAATGTGACGAGTTTGCATTTTATTTTGAGGAAATTACCATTACTGGAACATTCATAGTCATGGTGCAGTTGTTCTTTCAGTGACGCAATCAGGTGTGAGGTATTAATGAATAATCATTTTGCCTTTAAATCCACCAGAATGCTCTATCAAGAACTATTTCCCAAATGACATCTTATTAATACATATTATAACTGCTCTGAATACACCGAGGAGCTGCCACCATTCGTCACCAAAAAATTAATAATCATTTCAAAAATAGCAAAAAATAAAAAATAAATCACAAAGACTGGCTGCTTTCAGCCTCTGTCACTGTTACTTTGTGTTTTCCCTGTTTCATTTCATGTCACTGAATGTCATGGGACTGTTTTTGAAAACAAGGGATCTAAAAATGTCACACTGGCTGAGCATTTTTGCACTATAAATTTTTTAGTAAAAAATAATTTTGTGACTCAACAGTTTGACCTTAATACTGCCAAATAGTGGATTTGTGAAATTAAGCCAGTTCCAGATTTTATATAGTTGCCTCATCTGCTTGTGTTGTGGGGCTCTAATCTGAGCTTATTTATTCTTCCACAGTCTGCAGCCAGACGAGCAGGCACCTGTTGTGCTAACTGTCAGACGACCACCACCACACTCTGGAGGCGCAATGCAAATGGAGACCCGGTGTGCAACGCCTGCGGCCTCTACTATAAGCTGCACAATGTAAGTTTTTGACCCCGGAGCCTCAGTTTGGGCACTGTAAACGGGAAGTGAGCGGGCAGGTTACACAGATTGCTGAGTGACAGGAGAGGCAGAAAAGAGATGGAGAGGATGGAGAGAGACAGAGAGGGTTGGGATACTCTCAGACACTGTTGGATTCATTGGTGTTTTCTTTCTTTGTGCTTTATTGTTTCCATGGTAGGCGTAATCCCCTTGAGAGTCACAATGGTGCGACTGTTATATAGTGGGACTACCACAAGCCCAGTCTCCATATGAATAGCATTAAGTCTGAAGCTATCAAAAAAGACTCAGTGGTCCTGGATATGCAGATTTTTTTTTCTTTAAAAAGAACAAACAAACAAAGAATTATTTATACTAATAAACAGCGGCTGTGATATTATAGCAATATAGCTTTTCAGGGCTGTTAGCGAACTACACTGGGTGGTGCTCCTTCTTGATTGTGAGCGTGTGCAGTGCAGTTTGAGTTAATCCATCATACATGTTTCTATTGCTGTAAATAGTCCCCAGATTGTATTGGATTGCATTGTGTATTAATTGGTGTGCATTAATTGGTGGCTGAAAACTGTCCCCAACAGCAAGAAGATTTAGTCCTCTTTGTGTTTTGCTGGAAAATTACAGTGCACAGCTGTTTCAGGGATTTACTAAACTTTTTTTTTTTTTTAAAGAAATTCAATAGTAAACATAACGAGTTTTTAAATGTTAACATCTTAATGGGAACCAATGCTGCAGAGAGGATGAGCAAAAATGAATGGATTCATGTATATTTTGGACTTTTGAAATCTATTTAGATATTTTCACAACATGTTGTGAACTCCAGGACTGAACTTTAACCTCATTATTCACCTCCTCACCTACCTCCTCTGCACAGGTGAACCGGCCTCTGACCATGAAGAAGGAAGGAATACAGACACGCAACCGCAAAATGTCCAACAAATCCAAGAAGTGCAAACGGCCCAGCGACAGCTACGAGGAGTTTTCGAAAAGCCTGCACGACAAGAGCTCTCCCTTCAGCGCCGCCTCTCTCGGTCACATGTCCATGGGCCACTTGCCGCCTTTTGGCCACGCCGGACACATGCTGCCTACACCCACCCCGATACACCCGTCATTTAGCCACCCGCACCACTCTAACATGGTAACGGCGATGGGCTGAGAGGGTGAGGTGGTGTAGAGTTGCCTACAGGAATCTGAGATGGTTACATGAAGTGGGATGAGGGTCTAACTAGAGGATTGTGTGTACAGTGTTACAGGCACGCAGTTTGTGTTTCTTCATCTTGATTGATGATGCCAATGGTGGGTTGGAGAAAAGATGTGTGATGAGGGTCAACGACCTTTTACTCCTTATCTTTAGGTACCAATAATGATGGAGAATGAATCAGCCTCCTCCCGGCCAAGCGCAGACATACAAACACAAAAAATGTCATCGCACCTCAATCTTCTGTTCCCACTGAGGGCCTGGGTGTCTACAGTGCGGTTTAATATGTGCGGAACAGGTTCATAGTTGCTGTGAATATTGTAAATGTGTGCAACTGAAGGGGGGGGTGGGGTGGGGGTCCCAGAAAGAGAAATCCCCTTCACGACTTTAAAAGAATATATGCTGGATTTTTTTTTCTCATGGACAATTTTATGGGAATTTTCACAAAGAAACAAGCAAATAGAAAAGGTTTATGAATTCTAATTTGACACTGTTTATTATAATTATTGTTATTTTAAGTAATATTGTTATCCAGATAATTTATTTTCACATCTGTTTCTTCTTCTTTTTTTTGGACTATATTACCTGAATCATAATATGGATACTGTTATGCCAGTTATATATTTTTAGCTGAAGCGCTTTGTCTGAGGAGGTCAACATTTATACTCTTAAGAAATAAAAAAGATCAAGTTCATTATCTGTTTTGTTCCTGTCAATTTAATGCCAAATATGTGAGTCACTGAAATGACAAAAGATACAGAAATTCACACAAATAATCCTTTTCTTCATGAAAGTTCACTCAGTCCGAATCACAGGTACAGTAAGACTGACTTAGTTCTGTGTACTAATATAATAGCTATTATGTTGATCACATATACGTCAGGTGATTTGCATCTTTTCTGTATTCTTGTTCCTCACAGGAGCAACGTTTCACCTTCATAAGGCCGTCCAACACTGATGCTGATGTTTCAGTGTGGAGACTGTCTTTGCATTCTTCTACTAATAACCTGTATCATATTCATCTTACAACATGCAGAGCAAGCCAGCATAAAACCAGGCGGCCCTTGCATTCTGTTAATGATAAAATAAAATAAAAAAGCATACATAAACATAGGAGTGGTGACTAAAGAAACTTATTTCCATAATTATATAACTTTAATAAATGTATTCTTAAATAAAAAGACCACAAATACTTGTATGTCAATAACTAATTGATTATCAGGAAATCTGCGTAACTGACAAAGAATAAATACTCCAAGGAATCATACTGCATTAAGATAACAGTGCATCTACATTAGGAACATTATCAAAATTAATATTTTAGCTGACTTGTTGGCTTAGGGATTCAGTTAGAGCATCTCCTATTTTAATGGGAGTATCAGTATTACATGGGCCACTCTTCCTTCCTGGTCCCAGAGGGAACCGGTGCAGGCACATGGAGAACATGCAAACTCCCCGTAATCTCAGCCTTTTGGTGGATTCAAACCCTGATCCTTCTTGCTGTGAAACAACGGTGCTAACCACTGTGCCACCTTACACTAACTGCACCGCACCAAATGGCAGTTTGTGAATAATCTTAGCATGGTGGAGACTAAAAACATAGCTAAAAGGAGAGTGAAAATCAAATCGTTCAGCCAGCTCTAAAAGAATGACAAAGCTTATGCCTGCTGTTATCTTGCTAAAATCTTTCCAATATTAGTAGCGACTTAAACATAGTTATAATGAGCTGCTGTTGTGGTTACAGCTTGTTTTGACTGCTCTGAGGAGAGTAAAGTCTGAAACAAAAGCATATTAACTGTCTGACCCGGACATGCAGCGCATCGTGTTGTAACCGACCCCAGCCACTGACCTCTATGACGCTTTTACAGTAATATGCAATGGTACAGTTTCAGTGTGCTTGAGTTACCCCTCAAGCCTTTGTTGTCATGAAGCAGCACTTTCTAACAAACAGGTTACTTTACTTGGCAGCAGAGATTAGCGCTGTTGACAGAAATTGAGCTGGCTGAGCCATATGTTCCCACAGTTACTTAACCAGCTGCATCTGCTCATTTGATAACACTCTTATGAAATAGATTTTTTTCCTTGACAGTCTGTTACTAATACAGCAATGATGTAAGAAATATACAAATGACATATTTTTCAAAAATTTCTTTTGAATCAAAGACTTCCACCTTTCACAGCAGTTATTGGGTTTCAGCTACAGATAGAACTCATAAAAACCTGAATCTGCTTTGGATTACTATGCCACAAAACTGAGAACAAATTGTGACATAACTGTAGAAATAATTACATAACATACAGTTTACGTGCAGAAAGAGTTTAGAATCATTTAATAATTTGGTGATATTTCACAGGGTTGTTTGTGGGTGTTTAATCAAAAGTAACGCTTTAAAGGAACAGTTTTATTGTGTGCTTGTGCAGTCAGATGAGTTAAACCTGAACCTGAACACCTGACAGTAACTGCAACATTAGCCTCTGAGTGACGATTTTCAGTCACACAAAAATAAAGATAAAAAGCATGGGTTTTAAAACGCATGTAATTATTATGAAAACTATCAGTAGGAATGTAAACATATACAAGCAAACTTGGTGTTGGAATATCTCTGTCTAATCTCAGATGCATTATCAGAGTGGCAAGAGTTCGTCAGAAAACTGAAGGCGAGTCCAGAGACACACAATCACGGGTCAGCCTAAGTGCAGCCCACAGCCTCCTCTCCAGACTTTCCCGACCTCTCACCCTGGAAGCACTTTTTTCTGTTATTCTTCCAAGGCCTCCCACAGACTCATTCACAGAGCCTTTTAAAAGCCACGTCCTCCCCCCAAAAATATGACAAACTGAAAACACGAGACTTTTGCTGTAAAGAGGAGATAAAAAGCAGCCAATAAGAGAGAGTTATTTTGCAGAGTGAACCTCTCTGAAGACCTCTGTGGAGCAAAAGTTTTAGGACTGGGTGGGCATCCTAAATCTGCTCACAACTGAGATTTATAACTCCCACCTGTATTGTAACAACTCGGTTTGTTTTTCTACTAAATTCAATTACTGGACTCAAAAACAGGGACAGACGTGACTTCAGAGAAGTGTTAGCAGAGCGATGTGATAAAGGAGATGAAAGGCAAAAGGAGTGGTGTTTAACCCAGAAAACTAATAACTGGGGGGGGGGGGGGGGGCACTACCACCAGTGGTAGAAAATAATTTATGTCTGGATCCTTAAATGCTGAATTAAGGTTATATTTATTAAAGAGCATCTTGTAAACATTTCTGTGGATTTTCGAGATGGTTTCAATTTTAAAAAGTTGATTATAATGAATAAAAGCAGAGAAATTGATGGATTTTTGTGTCCTTACTTCAGTAAGGACACAAAAATGACCCCAGTACTGTCTTGATGTCATTTATGCATACTCACATGCAGAATGGTTGTTAATATGCACATTGTCACACAGAAGAAAGCTGCAAAATAGGGCAGTAGGTAAGTTATAATATGTGTTTTATCACAGTAACTTCAACAGCTGTAGTGCTCAAACCCCATCGTAAAACTAGAGCGCCGATTTGAGAGTGCAGACAGTTGATTGGGATTTGCACAAAACTGAACTGGTTCTTTCTTTACACTGCAAAAAGTCTGTATTTGTTTTGCTGACAAAGAGAGAGAGAAGAGCCATGATCACAGAGGATTCATTTCATATTTTACTAACTACTGCATCGCTGAGCATGACAGTTTAATGTAGTTTCCTAGTGGATATGGGAACATTCACTTGGCACCGAGTGCTGGCATTGGTGCTCGGTGAAGTCCGGGATACTTTTTCCACTGTTTAAAGGGCTAAAGATATGTTCCTCTTTAGTTTAAATTCTTGTGAACTGCCACTCCAAAGAAACTAGAAACAAAAGATTGAATCTTAAATTTTCCTCAGAACCCAACATGTTTTTTTCTTTCTTTCTGGAAACATGTTACCAGTGGTTCAACAGCTGTTTTGCACATGGCTCGTTACATGAGGAATGACTCGGTGACCCCGACAGCTAAAACTGATTCCACGCTTTTCTGCTGAGTAACCAAGACACAAATAAACCGATCATTTAGTCATTTCATGAGCTTCAAGAGGACTGAAATGCACAAACACAGACCTTTCAGGATGTCAGAACCTTCTTAAACACTAATACGCTGCTATACGGTTACTGTGGAAACTGATGCGGAAATTTGGCCATGTTTTAGCTTTCACCAGGGTACACAGTATGACCTAAGACTTTGCAGCAAGAGTTAATGTAAGCACGAAAAAGCACCGTAATCAAGATGTTTCTCTGGGCTGTGTATGCTGTGCATGTTTGAGTGGCCCAGGAGGCAATTCATAAATGCAAAAAATAGATGGCAATTGTTTTCTGTAATAAAATAAATTAAAAAATAAAATGTTTTTGTTGACATAAAAGGCAGATCAGTGTGCCTAATTTGTGGGTATATCTTCAAAGTGATGAAAAACACTAAATTGAGTATTACAGCTTAAAACACTAAACGTTATGGGTTGGGTGGACAAAAACACTTAAATAAATGTAACAATCTTTCATTTAGTCTGGATTTTTACTAGATACCATCCTGGCAGATAGAGTAGGCAAGTTTTGAGATGAGAGATAATAGCCAAAAAACTGAAATCATATTTAAAAGGAGAATTTTTCAGAGTGTTGTATTGCTACTTATAGCTATTAGGACTGGACAAGGGTACAGGATTCAATTTTGGAACAGGGAAGGCAAAAACATAGAAGAAAAAAGCTAGTAAACAAACAGAAGAAAAAAAATGCACGTACCACACATTAAGCCTATAAAGCTGATACAGAAAAATTCTTGATTTAAAATGTTAAAGTGTTCATAAAATATCTGTGTCTGTGAAATCAGGCTTTTCAAGGAAGTGAATACTTTCTATGTTGCGTAGCCCCTTGAGACCTACGGGATCAAAAATTGATCGTCTGCCATAAAGTGATTTTTGATATTTCTATGTGCTTTGATGTGTAATGTCTTTGCTTATATTGATAAATATGATGCAGCCCATGTGTTTTATTAAGTTCTTAAATATAAAATGAAGAAATAACTTGTTTTGTAAGAGTTTGTTATTGTTCCTATAATCAATCCAGTGCTTTTGGGTCACTTAGAATATCTTTATAAAATTGTGATGTTATATTTGTTGCAATTTCTGCAGCCATCCGAATGAGATTTTTGTTTAAAAAGAAAAATTCTAATTTTCAATTTGTTTTTACCTGGATAACAAACAAATATATAGAAGTCACTTTGCCAAAAACGGACTGCTGCTTCTACCTTGTGATAGAAATGCTGTTTCTCCCTCAAAATGACTTGATATAATTCATGAGAGATTTGTTTGACTTATGTTTTGTAGAGTATAGGTCAACAAGTCCTTTACAGCCAATTAAATACATGAAATCATTTTGTGGCAAATACCGGAAATCACTTTTTGGCAGACGATCACTTTTTGGCACAACACCGGTGCTCTCAGCTGGTAGCTAATTTTAAATGCCCGTAGAATTGCAACCACATAAGATAATTCAACAATTCTTTTTGCATATGAAACCAGAGGATTTACACTTACATGTGACGCATTCACTGTGTCCCATAGCGCTGTATCCTTCCTCTAACAGGTTTGCAAAAATCATGTAGCAAGCTCTAACAACAAAACGCACTCCATGCGCTTTATCGCATGCATTAGCACATTCAGCTATGGCATATCTGTAGCTAGCATAAAATATAGATACAGAAAACAGTTTTCAATTTCTTTGTGGGTTAGTGGACTTGTTAGCTACCTTATGTAGTTACTATGGATTACCTTCATACAGTCAGGGTTCTGAAGGTTCTAGTCATGTAAAGTGAGTTGAAACGTTCCATACGATGGTACCACAGCATTAATGTAAAGAATATATGAATGTAAAAATATGGTCTGGGGGACTTTTTGTGTTGTAGGTATTAAATGGTTAATGTGACAACTTGTAGCACAGACTTGAAGCCCCAAAGCTCAGATAATGCTAGGTACAACACCTTCACTTTGCTTCATTACTATAAACTGTATCCTTAGAACTGCACATGCACTGACCACAACTCAGTGCTCCGTGGACACAACCTGGAAAACCAGCTTTACGTAGCACCATCATCACTATCTCCTCTCTGCAGACCTCATATAAAAGCCATCACATTACATTAGAGAGGCTGCTGTGATATGTGTATTGATTGTTGATGGCCCTCGATACAACACAAACTTTTCTCCACCTTTATTAAAAGTCTACAACGACATAAAACGTTCTTCAAAGAGGAACAAAGGAAAACAGAAAGAAAATGAAAGTAAGTGGTTTAAGTATTTGTTTCACAAACTCAGGCAGGTGGATCCCCAATTAACCACACTGGGGAAAAAAAATGTACCTGGGCGACACACACTGATGCACTCCCTCCACATTACATGACAGAGGCATGCACACACTCTGCACACACACTGTACAGACACACACTGTGACTGTAGACTGGGCTTGGGAGAAAAGGTAGAACATGCTGACACACGGTGCATTCTCTGAAAAGTGGAACACCCTCCAACCACCCGATCCACAGCCACTGACAAGTCCCTTTCAAACTGCTTTTCTTCGCCTGTCTGAGCCAGACAAATTCATCCCTCTTGTCCGCAAACAATCACCTCTTTTCTTCTGGCTGTTAGACCAATGAAAAGAAGAAGGAGGGTCCAGGACAGAGGGAGGGAGAAATACATCTGCCTGACAGTACTACACTGTAGGCACTTGACTAATGTGCTGTGTGTTAGGGCTCCTGGGACTGGGCGTCTGGGCCCCACTATCTTATAACAAAATTGACAAAAAGCCCAGGGCTCAGCCCTCAGGAAATCTGAGAGGCAGGGTATCTAGGCCGGGAGGGCAAGAAAGCGGGAAGGAGGGACAAAACATCTCAGGTACGACTTACCTATGCTGGCCTGTATATATGTCTGAAGGTTGGGATTTGCTTGAAATGCACAAGTTCGTGCAACATAAAGCTGTTCATAACGGATGCACTCCAAGTGACCATCCGCATGTAGCACCAATTAGTAAAATCAATCGCTTTTCAGTGATAACTGTGCAGACATGGAGATTGTTCCTTCAGGTGCTGCAGGACTCAGTGAGAAGACATAATTAAAAGCACATCAGGAGGGGGGGGGGGTGTTGTAGGAGCCGGTGAGTGGCGGGATTTACTCTCAAACAACCATTTATGCTCACATCCACACCTACAGCCAATCTAAAGTCACCAACAGATTTAAAACAGTTAAATCCGCCTTGCCTTAACATTAAAGAAATTTATTTTAGTGGTGTGTTCTAATCCTTTTGAGTAATATTAATGTAACATAACCTTTTATTTATTCATAGAATTTTCTTGAGGTTCATTTTACTATTTTTTTTCGACTGAAAGCAGGGGGGTATGCTGTAAAAAGAAAAGGGCTGGGGGGGCACACTAAAAATAACAAAACAAGCCTTTTTATAGAGAGGGAAGCCTAACAAGGCAACCAAGTGGTAACAAATAAACTGGATATGGGTAAAGGTATTTTCTTGGTTTATTTAATACATGGATCAAAACCAAACCACTAACATCAGCAATAGTAACAGAAAGCTAACACAAGAAGAAGATTAAAAGACCTGAAAATATGAATTAACGAACTTTAAGAATGAAAAAAAGCAGTCGGATTTAACTGTTTTAAATCTGCCGAGGCGCACGAAACCCACTTACACAAATGTAACGTGACTTCCGGTATCGAACAACAACTTCCTGTGTAGGTCTGGAATGGAGTTGACATACGGCGGCACGCTGTTGCCTGCAGGCAGGTACTCTTGAAAAAGACTGACGACGAACGGGAAAAAAAGACACTTTACTTTGAGAAATCACCTTTAACACAGTTCACCGCTGCTGTTTTCTACTCAAGAGTGGACAGGATGATTTTATTTTAGCGTTGTTTGTTACTGTTGTTTGATGTCTGGTGACTCCATCTTTTAAATACAGATTCAACTGAGAAATGAGAACTTCATACTCATTCATTTCTATTTCTGTTGTACTTTTCCCACATTTTGCTTTCATCTATACATCAGCCTTTTCACCTTAGCCAAGTATAAAGTCATATTTGCAATGCTTCCTGGGTGGTTGTCATAAGTTAAATTGGGATTTTGGGGGATCTTGGGGGAACCCTAAGATCAGGTGTAGCAGTGTAGTGTGGGGGGAGGGATGACATGGAATCTGTTGCTGTTGCTGTGCTGTGACTCTGATATTCACTGCTTTTTGTGGATTTAGCCAACTGAATTCAGCAAGACATAAGCTATATGGCTGGTTTCCAAGTGCTAGTTTCTATGACGCAGGTATAAAAGTTAGAATTCAGTGAGTGACTCTAATCAGCATTATGATGTCCGCTACTCTTAACCTAGTAGAGTATCCTACATCAAACCAGATCAACATGGAGCATCACTCTAAGTTCGATTACGGCAAACTAACCAAATTAGCTTGCACTAAGCTACCTGCTGTTTTTGTACAGGCTTTGAATAGCACAAATT
>VOQJ01003613.1:8515-22110 GCA_015052665.1 Apistogramma diplotaenia
CCCGCTCCTAAACCAGCCTTTTAAACCGAACCCCCCCCCCCCCCCCAACCACCACCACCCCACCCACCAAGCCAGCTTTTGTCTGACTCTCAGTGACATCATACAGAGCAAAGAGCAGAAAATCTGTCTGAAACGAAGCATTTGAAGCTGGCACCAGTCTTTCTGGTGCACGCGACATTAATTACATGTGTACGATAAATTAAATGATATTCATGCAGATATATTTCTAAAAGTTTCAGGTCTCAGTTTGAATTGGATATCATCATCATTGTTCCAACACTCAGAAAAACTACAAATGGTAATTATTTAGCTGAGAATATCAGCACATGTAAAATATTTTCTTGTTTTAGTTCTTATAGTTTTCATATTTTCTTTTTCCTCACAATCCTTCAGCACAACAGTTCACTTCACATGTTGTTTGCAGATGCCACAACTATAGTTACACTCACAGTTTCTAAGCACCACTCCTGCTGCTGCCCTTCCTCCTAGCAATGACAGGCCTCCACTAAGTATAAGACTTTGATGACTGTCTCGGGCTACATTTTTAATTCCTCAGGTGGATATCATGCAGATGTGTGTGGTGGAGATGATAAACCGGCCCGGTAAAGCACTCTTCCATCTGGAGCATTACATCGAGGGCAAGTACATCAAATACAACTCCAATTCCGGTTTTGTGAGGGACGACAACATCCGCCTCACTCCACAGGTGAGTGGTTCACCTGTGGAGTGGTGTTAATACATGCTAAGGACACACGCTAAAGACAGTCAAATGTAATTTCCATCGTTTATCCATCAGGCCTTCAGTCACTTCACCTTTGAGCGGTCGGGCCACCAGCTGATCGTGGTGGACATCCAGGGAGTTGGAGACCTTTACACTGACCCTCAGATCCACACAGCAAAGGGTACCGACTACGGAGATGGAAATCTAGGTACGCTTTTGGCGAACTGCTGCTATAAACCTAGATCAGTATATGTCTGAGAAGCTCCAACCTGTTCACATTTGTGTTCCAGGTGTGCGAGGCATGGCCCTGTTCTTCCACTCCCACCTGTGTAACAAGATCTGCAAGAGCATGGGCCTGACGCCGTTTGACCTGTCACAAGCCGAGCTGTCTCAACTGGACTGCACCAACAAACTGCTTGTAATTTCTTTGTTTTAAATACTTCATATTAAAGACTGAAATCAGCCACCTTTAAAGTTCATCATAACCAGAGACTATTAAAAGTCACCGAAATTCAGTAACTTAATTAGCTGAGAGCAAAGAGAAGCCTGAATTCTTCTCCTTTTAACTTTTATTGTTGTTTTACTGTAGAAGTCAGCCCAGACGGTGCTGAGGGGCTGCGAGGAGCACTGCGGTTCTCCTCGTGTTCGCACCCTGTCGACCAGCCGGGCGCCTCCGCTCCTATCCCGCCTGTCTGAGACCTCGTCCGCAGATGAGAGCATGAGCGATATGGAATCTATCCCCTGCTCCCCTCTCATCCTTCCCTGCTCCCCCCCAGCTGCAGCTGGCTCTGTAGGCAAGTTAACCATCAGCACATGCAAGACCAATTTACTGCAATACCATGCACCGAGAAAATTATACAGATGGACATAGACGAAGTAGGTTAGCAAAGTCCCATTTTGAAGCCTCAAGCTCTCGAGATCTTGGTGTTTTTAAATGTAAGGCGCTCATAAACTGAGCAACACTATAAATAATTTTCTGCTTTACAGACCTTATTTGTTCTAATCGAGGCCCCAATTTACAAAAAGCCCCAAGTTTTTATTAAATAAGACTAAAAGCTAGCGAAAGAGTCCATTAACCCACCAGGGAAGTGTTTACTGAGGTCACAGGATCTCACAGACCTCTGTAGAATCCAAAAGCTTTTTTTCCCAGCCAGAGGTTTCCAATGCCGAGGAACTTCCAGTGGTGATGGTTCTGCATTTTATTTACCTTTTTACAGGCTTATCTTTTACCGGCATGTGCGAACACGACAGACTGAGCAACACAAGCGAACACAGGGTAAGTAAGAACGCCTGAGCCTTAAACTGAGATAAACTTAACCGATGACCTTTTATGCAAGTTATTTTGTTGTCAAAGGTCAGCTGTACTTTGACGTAATTCTGTGCTGCTCAAACAATCTTTATTGGCCATTACTGAAAACCTGCTGATAGAGGCTTACCACCTGGAGTCAGGATTAACAGTCTGGATTTCTGTCCGTAGGAATCAGAAAACGGCGGGGACAGCGGCTACCCCAGCGAGAGGAGGAGTGAAGGGGATCCGAATGACCACGTCGATGGGGTAAAGACTTGTCTTTTAATCAGCTCACAGGAAGCCTTTAAATAACAATGACATATATTTATCTGTGTGTCCAACATTTATTAAGTGTGTGTATATATGATGTATTTTCTGGGATCCGAGACACATTTTGGATCTGATTTGTGAATGTGACTCAAGCCTAAACATGCCACATATAGCACTTTGCTGGTTTTACAGTCTATATCATATTATATCACATAGATCCATCATCGCTACAACAGACAGTATTCAGAGTCTGATGAGGACAGTGTCAGACGGGTAAACAAACTTAAATATCCCTAAATCCCTTCCTCATCTCAATCATCATCATCACTGTAATCAAATAACACTATTCTAACTTCACTCTAACATCACTTTTAACTTTCAACTTTCTCATCACTTGTTCAACAATAAAAAAACACTCCTCATCTCTCCTCTAATGCACCTCCTCCCACTCTTTGTTTCCCCTTACTAGAGGAAGATGGTAGCTCCTCCAAGAGTCTCTGCAAACTTAAATTCATTCACGTCTGACAGCGAATGGGTGATTATTTGCATGGAAGCTCCCGAGCTAGGTGTTTTCTTGTGCGGCGCTTTGCAGTCTGGCATGAAGCTGAATCTTTGCCTCAAGCATAGCTCTGCTTCCAGTTGAGATTTCTGTGGATCAAACTCACTTCTATTGTTCCCATGTCCACTCTTGCTTTTTTTTTTTTTAAAGCCGCTGAGTGAATAAAACCATCTGAAAATACAAAACATGTAGACATCGAAATGATACTTGGAACTGAAACACCATCTGCCTCGTTCACCTTCACCAGCTCTGCCATCCTGTTTATTCTTTCTTCTATAACTCTGTGTGTGTAACAGGGGTGTACTACTCCAGCTCTGAGCATAAAGCACATATTCCTGGACTGGTACTCCCCTGAGACTGGAGTGTGACTTTTTGAACCATAATATATTTCGCGCCGTGAGTAACAGATGGTAATTCGATTGCTTTCTTGGATCTTGGTTGCCTGTTTCTGCTCAGCTGACAGAGGAGAAATGGACCTTCTTTCACTCATCCCGCGCTCACGTCCACCGACCTTCCTGTGTGGCCACAGAGGTGGAACGACTCAACAATCTGCTGCAGAAGAAGATCGGCCAGTCGATTCTGGGAAAGGTAAGAGGATAAAATACTCACCAACATGTTAGTGTTAGCATAGCGACGAGCATGCTCCACCACCTTTTGTTTACATAGACCTCCTTTAAGCCAATTTTTGAACTGATCTTGATGTTATGGACCATCGATGTTCTATTGTAGCCATAAAAAAAAACAACAGTGTGTTCAGTCGGAACTCCTGTAGTAAGTTAAACATAATGAAGGAACTTTGTATTGTGGATTTCTCACCCAGGTCCACCTGGCGATGGTGCGGTACCACGAAGCGGGCCGTTTCTGTGAGAAGGACGAGCAGTGGGACCAGGACTCGGCCATGTTCCACCTGGAGAGAGCTGCCTTGTGTGGGGAGCTGGAGGCCATCGTAGCCTTGGGACAGTGCTGTCTGCAGCTGCCTCATCATATACTGCCAGACATGCAGCTGGAGGTACCGTGAGCCATGTATTCTTCTTTTTATCGTTAAGCTAAACTTCACAATGTGGCTTTTTATTCTGATATGTGTGTGTGTGTGTGTGTGTGTGTGTGTGTGTGTGTGGTGTCAGGATAATGCAGGAAACAGGATGAGAGGCTTCAAGTATCTGCTGCAGGCTGCTGAGGCTGGAGACAGATCTTCTATGATCATAGTGGCCAGAGCCTTTGATACTGGAGATAATCTGTCTGCTGACAGGTCAGTGAAGGTTCACTCAGGGCAGATGGACCTGCTTGAATTCAAACATAGGAGTCCTGGTCTAAGGGTTATGACTGTATCTGATAATACTGCCCTCTGGTGGCTTTTTGCAGCTTATTTTCATTACCATATCACATTTAAAGTTGCAGATTTTAAGTGTTTTCTTCTTTTTTTATTTTAATTTAATTAAGTAAAGGATTTTATCTTTTTCTTCCACAGAAAGCAGGACTGGTCCGAAGCAGTTCACTGGTACGACAGTGCGCTGAACATGATGGACTATGACGAAGGAGGAGAGTTTGATGGGACTCAGGATGAGCCTCGCTATCTTCTGCTGGCCAGAGAGGCAGAGATGTACCAAGAGGGAGGCCACAACCTCACCGCAGACCCACAGAGAGCAGGTTCGACTTGACGCTAGCCTCTGTGCCACTGAAGTAAACTGCATGCGCCATCATAACTTTGAGAAATCCTACACCAATTTCGGTTTGAGCATTCTCCTGGTGCAGCAATAGGGCTTGTTAAGGTGTGGCATGGATTATATAGCAACTGCTTATAACATCTCATACTCTGTCTCTCATGCAGGTGATCTTTATACTGAAGCTGCAGAAGCTGCCATGGCAGCCATGAAGGGTCGTCTGGCCAACCAGTACTACATGAAGGCTGAAGAAGCCTGGGCATTAATGGAAGAGTAACTCCTGAGATGAATTTTTACCCCCACAAAGGCCACGGGACTTGCTGTGTGGCTGGTTTTTTTACACATTCGCGGGGAAACCTGAATAATTTCAGTTTACATTACTTTTTTATGACAGAATTTTTGCTGTTGGTGGTTTGTTTGCGTGTGTTTATTGAGCCATTCAGGATCACATTTTTATCCTCAGAATTCTTTCTTATGGTTGTAAAGCTAGACTCTCTCTCCTTTTCCCTTCACGTTAGCGATAACATTTAGCTAAGTTAATGTGATTCTATGAATATAAGGTCTGAGCTATCAAAGAAGAATGTTTACTTATTTTGATCCAGATGTTAACACATTTATGTTTAAAAGAATTTATGTAATGGAGTATGGAACTGTAAAATAAAAGTTTGCCTTGCTTTTTATCGATAATCATTTTCTCGTTTTTCTAACTTGTAGAAAAGCTGATATAACCTAAAACTAGTAAAACCCAAGTGGTTAGTAATATTGGGACACCAGATGTTCCCTCTCATGCAGATTCAGCTCAAATATCAGATTGGATGATTTAAAAGGAGGGTGGTTCTTGAAAACATTGTTCTTCCCCTTTTTTTTCCCCCAATGGATACCTGCAAGGAAACACATTGCAGTCATCATTGCTTTGCATAAAAAGGGCTTCACAGGATGGGTATTACTGCTAGTAAGATTATACCTAAATCAACCATATATCAATCATCAAGAACTTATAGGAGAGAGGATTAGCTGCTGGAAAGAAGGCTTCAGGGTGCTCAAGAAAGTCTGGCAAGCACTAAAACCATCGCCTACAGGTTTTTTCACCTGCAGGATTGTCACTGCCAGGACAGAGCTTACTCAGAAATGGCCGTAGGTAGATGTGAATGCATTTGCATGTGTGGTGAGGCGAAGATTTTTGGAGGATGGCCTGGTGTCAAGAAGGGCAGCAAAGAAGCCACTTCTCTCCAGGAAAAACACCAGGGACAGATCGACAAATTCCGGCAAACTCCGAGCACTGATTATTCCTGAATGGCCTGCTATCAGTCAGGATTTGGCAAAGAAGTTGATTGACAGCATATCAGGGCAAATTTCATCTTGAAAAGGACGGGGTCCTTGCATAAACCTAATGTAACTGTCAAAAGCTCTTGAAACTTATTAAATGCTTGTCATTATACTTTAGTTTACCATGGAAACATTTGACAAATGGATCTAAAAATGCTAAAGCAGCAAAATTTGTGAAAACTGATACTTGTGTTATTCTCAGAACATTGACTATGACTGCACAGTCATAAAATATAAACGTATATAATATAAACAACCCAGGAGGCCTCAGGGTATGTTTTGCATGTCTTTGGATCTCAAATTACATTATTATCATGTCCATTAGAAACAACTACAGCCCAAACACAAAAACCTATTGTACCTAAAACATGGGCACAAGTCTGCATCTAAGATCAGACAACAAAATTAGTTCGCGCACGATAGTTTTTGAGAACAAAGTATCAGACTTCCTCCTCCTTTTATTTTCAGGCCTGCATGCAAATGGCATCAGATAACAGGAGGAGACAATCAGCTGTTTCAGTGTACCAGGGACATGGTGTTTCATGAGTGAAAGAGTCGTTGAAGAAAACTCTCATGCTGGTAACAGTTGGGGGAGGACAAATAAATGTGGTTCTTATATTTGGATGGTGTTGTGGTAGCCGTGGTATATTAAATTTACTTGTGGAACACAATATGTTTGGTTATTTGGAATATTAGACGTTTGAATGACGCTCTATACAGTGGTAGCGTGGCCGAGCGGTCTAAGGCGCTGGATTAAGGCTCCAGTCTCTTCGGGGGCGTGGGTTCGAATCCCACCGCTGCCAGAATATAATTTTTTTTCCATGTAACCAAAAGTCTTTCCAAAAATTGAAGCTGTACATGCGTAAACGACCACTGTAGCTGCTAATTAATCATCAGGCTACTAAAATAACGAGACAAGAAGAGTCTAGAGCACTCGCTGTGCATTATGGGCACGGGCTCCTCCCCACGTGTCTGTGTGGAGCAGAGTCAACATGGTATCACAGCAGCAGTAGCCTCCAGCTGGCTTGACTTAAAACTCCACTTTAGCAGCAGCTCTTTCCACCACCTTCCTGGGGTGTTCTACACCCGGATGAGATAGCTAAAGCTGTAGCCGAAGAGCGCAGGTGAGAGCGGAATCTACTCCAGTTTACATATAGAGGGTTTAAAATCAGGCCCGGTGACTGAATCTCTGTTATTTTAACTAACACGCCATGCTAAGCTAGCTCACGCTAGGCTGCAGTTGCTAGCTGCAAGCCTGGTAGCTAATTTCGCTACTTCTATGTTTGTTTACAAAACACGAGATCTTCAGATTGGTGCAGCGTATTCCGGCTTCTTCTTGTTGGTGCTTTTAAAAATATATATATTTTAATGAACGGAATAAAAAAATATTCCGCAGTATAATGTAGGCCCGTGACAAGTGCTCAAAGGGTTTGCTGCTAATGGAGGTAACTTAACTATAAACACTCCATACAAGCGGTGTGTAAATGGGCGTTATACCAATTTGATTTCGCTGTTTTGTTAGCTGGCTGGAGTGTTTGATAGGGTTTACACGAGGAGCAGTCTTTTGCTGCTGGATTGCATCATGTGAGTTTTACCTGAGAGTGCGCGTGATGGTAGCGCATAACAAACTGCACGATCATCATAGGAAGTTCACTGATTAATGTTTTACGTGTTCGGATGGGTCAATTAAAGAGAAGTGGCTGCTATCAGTACTGACACCTCTGACACGAACTGTGACGTAACCATTGTTTTGGATCACTCTCTTCCTGTCATCTGCTGACTACCATTTGCAACCAGTCTGGGTGTAGCCACTCCATAACAGTAGCAGGAGTGTGCAGCACATTAAGCGCCTGTAACCCAGTTTTGTCTTTGTTTCCAGGTTGCCCCTACCCCCTCCTCCCCCAAGATCTGCTCCTCTCACCCTCCTGCTCCAACCCCATCAACATGGCCAGCGGAGAAGATGATGACCCCATTATAGAGGAGGTATGTTTACAGGCTGAAGTGAAGGGATCCTGTGTGCCCCATGCATCTTTATTGCTCTTACTGCTTTTGTTAATATGAACACAAGCCTTAGTGGGAGTAAACAATTCCCAGGTGTTTCCCACACATAGACTCTACCCTGTATTATCAAGTAATCAAGTATATTACTTGCTGTTGGATATTTGACATCTCATTTCAGCATTTATATTTATAGTTGGGAGTCAGACATTTATATACACTCATCATTGGGCATAAATGTCATGGTAACTTTGGGCTTTTAATGATTTCTTTGATTATGCTTGTACAGCATACATCTTTAATAACTTTGAGAGAAAAAAAATTTGAATTGATTTTTGGACTTTTGTAGATCCAGACAGGCTCAAATATATACTTTTTTTTAAACTGGACAAGCACAAGGCCTATCATCTTCTCGATAGTCATCGCGATTGATCACTAACTACCATGAACTGGAGACTGCTGGGACACCAGTTGAACTGTCTACAGTGAAGTGATTTTTACATCGTCATGGACTGAGAGGGTGCCACCAAGAAAGAAGCCCCTGCTCCAAAATTGAGCTTGACTAAAATTTGTAGCTGCTCACACGGACGAGAAAAATGCAAGAGAGGTTTCATGGTCACATGAGACAAAGCTTGAGCAATTTGGCCACAATGACGAGATATGTTTGCAGGAGAAAATGTGAGGCTTTTAAAATTAAGAACATTGTATTAGCTGTGGTGGTAGGGTTAGGGTCGATGGTTGTCAAAAACAAATGCTAAGGGGACATTTAACCAGATAATGTTTCTAATTTTTGATTTTTAGGGCCAAACATAATGACAACAGTTTTAGTTTGAGTTCAGGAGAAGAAAATTACTGGACATCCAGGCCTTTATGCCTTTAAGAGATTCCTGTAGTTTAACTAATTGATTTGTGTCATCTGGTGTCATGGATAAACAAAGCTGGGTATGATCTCCATAGCAAAGCTAATAATATTGTCCGGGGCAGTGTTTCTCTGTGGTAAACATATGTGTGAGGAAGATGCCCCACTTACATGCACAAAAAATATCAGATATGATTCAAACCACTGCAGTGCATTTACCGTAATCAACAATCAACAGTACTGGATGCTCTACAGACATGAGTCCACTGTTGGAGGCCATGAGAAGGTCATTTGGAGTAGAACTTACTGTCAGACCAGCAGCAGAATGCAAATGCACACTCACTCAGAGCATCACCTGGAAAATATTAGCTTTATCACTCCTGTCCAGTCCTTGTACCTGACCACAGGTTTTTTTTGTCTTTAAATAAAACACACAAGCACAAGGAGAAGCCCAGCAGACATGAGACACATCAAACTCAGTCTCATGCAAACAACATTTAAAACAATCTGAGTAATGCCTGAAATTTTGAGATTGTGTAATAACTCTGTATGAAAAAATCCTCTGGCTCCTTACATCATCTTGTTTGACTTTAATCTACATTCCTGTCTCTTGTAGATTGACGTGTACCTCGCCAAAAGCCTCGCAGATAAGCTGTACCTTTTTCAGGTGAGCGTTTTCCTTTGTTGTACCCATGTGCTGATGGGCGTGACCCCACGACCCCACATATAATCAGTTTTTTTAGGTTGTCTGTCTGTCTGTTATGTGATGGATGATTAATGTTCACCGCTTCCTCCCGATACAGTACCCTGTCCGACCATCCACTATGACCTACGATGATGTCAGCCACTTGGCGGCTAAGATCAAACCCAAGCAGCAAAGGGTAAGCAAAAAACCTGATTGAGGTTTACTTTTAGTATTTTCTTGAAAATGTTTGTTTTAGGAGAGACTCTGAAACTTACATCAAGAAAAATATAAGAAATTAATTTTGTCTTTCAGGTTTTTGGGAATGTTGTGTTTGAATATGCAAATGAGTCATTATCTACCAAAATATATACCAATTTGCATCAATTATGAGAACAGAGTCTTTGGATAAAGCTGAGTTCATGAAATCATGTGCGTGTACTCGTGTGCCATTCCTTTTATGTACGGCTCCTCATGCAGGTGGAGCTGGAAATGTCCATGGACGTAATGAGTCCAAACTACTGTCGCAGTAAGGGAGAGCAAATCGCCCTGAATGTGGACGGCACGGGTTACGATGAAACCAACACCTACTCGACGTACGTCTTTTTTAAACCTCGTTCATTTATAGATTTTTCTTTGATTCAAGCCCTGCTCCTAATCTGGCTGTTCTTTTTTTTCTTTTTCTTTTTTTTATTTCTAGGAAAATAATGGACAAGCAGACCTTTTCATCCATCCAGGCCACCACCAACACCTCCAGATACGCAGCTGCTGTGTTTCGCAAAGGTCTGACCTGATTAACCGGGTTCAGCAGCCTGTGTAGTTGTAGTTCACTGTGGCCCCACGTTTGTGTTTGTCTGACCTGTTTCTGTAATACTCAGTCCACACATATTACGAATCCACAATCCGAGCAGGATCTATGATGTGATTGCTTTATCGATGGTGTTAACAGGTGAACTTCACGTCACACCGCTGACAGGAATCCTTCAGATGAGGCCGAGCTTCTCTTACCTGGACAAGGCTGACAACAAAACCAGAGAGAGGGAGGCGGCCAATGAAGGTGTGTCTGCTTTTCCTGTTAGTGTAGTATAAACAAATTTTTTTCTCTCTCGTTTTGCCGACCTTAAGGTCGTCCTAAATGAGCAGAAATCATTCATTGAATCGTCTTTAAATCTTAACCAGAATCTTTAAATCTTGTGTGTACAGGTGGAGACTCCTCACAGGATGAAGCCGAGGAGGAAGCCAAGGCTATTACGGTAAATACTTAACTTACACATGCACACAAGGTCATAGTTACACAGATTTGTCTAAAATTTCTCCCGCTCACGCTCCAGGTGAGGTTTGCTCGTCCCGAGTCGGAGCAGGCCCGGCAGAGAAGGATCCAGTCATACGAGTTCCTCCAGAAGAAGCAGGCGGAAGAGCCCTGGGTTCACCTGTCCTATCATGGAGTCAAGGTGGAGGGAGCACTCGTCAAAGCTGCATTTTTCTCATTTCATGGCATCTGACATTATGAGATTGTAATGTGCCAGTGTTGCATCATCATGAAGCAGCTTGTGTTTGCCATGTCAAATTCAGGACGGGCGCTCGGAGCATGAAAGGCAGTACCTGTTCTGTCAGTCAGCCGATGCCTCAGAGAACTCAGAACTGGTGAAAACTCCAAAGTGAGCACAAACAAATCGCTTTTCGATACGTCACGCTTTCAGTATTACAGGACTTGGATCGGGCGCCAAGTTTATTTCTTAGTGACTGATTAAAATGTGATGTTTCAGTTCTCTTTTGCTTCCCTTATGTTTCTCTCAGGGAGTATCTGGCGATGCTGATGCCGCCTCTTGCAGAGGAGAAAGTGTAAGTGCGCTCCCCTCGTTTCTGGTCAGTGTTTTGACATCTGAACTGAATGACAATCCCTGAGAAGCATCATTATCTCTCTGTGTGTTAGTGTGAAGCCTGTGGGTCCCAGTAATGTGCTGTCCATGGCTCAGCTCCGCACCCTGCCCCTCGGAGAACAAGTCAAGACCCTGATGAAGAACGGTATGCCAAGAGGATTTGGAACAGCTGGGTGCTTTTAAGAAAATGCATGTTTGTTTCTTTACCTTTACCGTGCATGTTATTTTTTTATGCTGGGATGAGCATTGAAGTTGGTCAGCACTTCTCATGCAGTTTTTTTTTTCCCTTGTGTCAGGTGGGGGCACCAAAGCATAAGCAGAGACATTCTCTCCCTGACTTTGCACTTTGTTTTTAAATATGATGCCATCTATCTCACTCACATCATGTACTATTAAAGCCGTTTTACTGTCCCTCTCCTCTTCAGTGAAGGTAATGCAGTTTGCCAACCTGATGGGCCTGCTCGCCTCCGGCACAGACTCGACCTCAGTGCTGCGCTGCATCCAACAGGTGGCGCTACTGGTTCAGGGGAACTGGGTTGTCAAGAGGTAGGACCAGAGATCTTTTGTTAAGCAGTTGAATGAAACAAGGCTAGTCTAATTTCATGTTTTTATGTTGTGAGACATGATCAATGTGATTTTGTTATTTTGTTTCCTCCACAGTGATGTTCTGTATCCTAAAAACACCTTCAGTGCTCACAGTGGTGTCCCTGCTGAGGTGCTCTGCCGTGGCAGAGACTTTGTGGTGAGCTTCTGTCACTGTTTCTTTTTCCTCTCCTTTACCCAGAATCAATCCGGTGGCAATAATAATGGTTACAGTTGTAGCTTAAATCAGCTTTTCTTTTCATAGATGTGGAGGTTTACTCTGGAACGCTCCGTGATGAGAAAGGAGATTGCATCCATCATCAAAGTAAGGACGTCCACCAAAATGAGACATTTGATAACTGTTTTTTAATAACTGAAGGAGGCCGAAAGAGTCTCACTAATATCTGTGGTGTTTAAAGAGGCGTGACTATTGGAAGTAGCTGTGTAAACGTAATTCTTTAAGGCGTACAGTTTTCAGGGTGTGTATATTGGAGGCTCATTGCATTTTGAATTAGTCCCTTAAGTTGTGTTGCATCCTGTACATTCAGTATGTGGAAGGATGCCGTTACTGAAGTTTCTAACGTCCCTCAGCGTTTTGCTCTCTTGTGTCTGCGACGTTGAGGTTGCAGTTAGTTTGGGTCGTGCAGGTAAACGGAACTAAAATCTTCCTCTTACCTCTTCCAGCTTCCCCCGGAAGACGTGAAGGAGTTCCTGGAACACGTGGCGGCTCCTCGGGCCAACCGGGGCTGGGAGTTCCTGCTGCCTACTGATGTAGACTTCATTAAGAAACACTCAGAGGTTGCCCACAGGCAGAAAATGTTGTGGCTTGGCATCCAGAGCAAGTAGGCAACAGCTGAAGAAGGCACCAGATTAGTCGCGCTATTAAATGTTTTTGCTGGAGTTGAATAATCTGGCTTTTTTTCCCTCCCTCTACGAAGGTTGGAAAAGGTGTTCAACGTCACTAAAGAAGACTTTGTGCCAAAGAAGTCTGCTCAGTCTGGTTTGTACTGAGTTACATTTTTATAGCTACCCCCTGAATGATGTCCGCAAACTCCGCTGAGCTTTAAGTTGTCCGTGTGTTTTGTTTTTTTTTTTTTCTAGATCCCGTCCACATCAGCGGGGAGCAGCGTCTGAAGATGGCTCAGGAGCGAACGCTGGAAAAACAGTCGTCGCTGCAGAAAGACCTGGAGGCCAGACGTGCGGGAAGCAGCATCCATGTCAAGCAGGAGCCCGTCAGCTACAGAGAAGACGAGCCAATGGACACTTCCGCTTCCTGCATTTCCAACGGTTCCGTCAATGGTTTTCCCAGTGCCACCTCCCCTGACTTTGACCACGCTAACAGTAATGGAGGGAGTCCCACCAACACGCCGTCCCAGGAGCTGCAGGATTTTGTCATGAGGACTTTCCGGAAGCATTTTGTGCTGACGTTGAATGAGCTGAAGAGGTTGTTTAACCTCCACGTGGCTTCCATGCCGGTCGGCCGGAGCGTCTTCCACTCCATCTCAGACCACATGCTACAAGATGCCATACTGCTCAGCCAGCAGTGCAAACAGATAATGGTGCCTGTGAGTATTCAGGGAGAGAGCGAAATATAATCTTCTGTGATCTAAATTCTGGATATTGTGGCAGGTTTGGTTTTTTTTAACCACCAGCTTGGTGACACACTCCTGTGGGATGGCATCCCATTCTTCAACCATACTTTGTCATAGGTGAGGCAGTTTGGCTGTGTTGGTCACTCTGGCATGAACAGCACACCGAAGCTGATCACA
>VOQJ01003613.1:39961-62158 GCA_015052665.1 Apistogramma diplotaenia
CACCAAAATATTAATTTGGTTTTAAATCTTTCAAATTTGCCCCCCGGGCCAGGGGTTGGGGCGGGCAGCCCCCCCCCCCCCCCAAACCGCTAATCTGAACCTTGACTGCTTTAGTAGATAAAATCGAGTTCCCGGTACAGATCTGGCACAGTGGTAGTATTTTACATTTGCTTTGTCTGATCTCATTTGCTGATTCGATCATTTACATTTCTCTATGCTAAAGTTTTAGCAGGTTAGCTGCAGGTTAGTAACATGATCAATCAGCTCAAAGCCTAAAGATGAATCACATCAAAGTCTTTCTAGAAGCGAGTCTCAGCACTCTTGAAATGCCTTGTCTAAATTGACTTTAATACAGTTGCAACTGCATGTACAGATTTACACGTCAAATCAGATAAAAAACATCTAAAAAGGTTTGTTGACTTTGATACCCTAAATATTCTAAAGCTTATACGTTGTACTTCTACCAGCATCTCTGCTGCAGAATAGATTTAGATTCAAGTTTTTGGAGTCCTGTGTCTCCTCCTTATATAATGTCTCACCTAACACAGACATAGATGAAATATGAAGAGAATTATAATCATAGTTTGACCAAATCAATTAAATTAAACTGCAGCCACTGTGCAGCTTTGCTTTAAGAAGAATCTTGGTCTGATTGTATCTCTGTGTATCTGATACATTTAAGAATCACAAACTGGAAAAAGCTGAGCAGGTCACTTCTGCCCGACAGTGCAGTGCAGCCCAACTGCTGAGTGAGCCCAAACCGTCCTGGCGGCCGGCTTCGTTTAATCCCTTCTGATGTGAAATGCTTCTTCCTGGATCAGCTTCAAATCAGCATTCTGAAGCAACACACTCAGACAATTTTGCCAACAACTAACCAAAATGGGTATCTACATCTATATATATATCTATCTCTCTCTCGCTCTCTGTTTTGGATGTTTCCCCTCACAAAGCTGATAATGTTTCATCGGTTTTCCAAACAGGAGCTGCAACAAAAAGAAAAAACTCCCCCAAAAAACAAAAGAAAAAGACAGTATTTTCCAGCAGCAGATTAAATAATTGAATAAGGACACCTTTCACACACAAACAGGGACAAGGCCTCCTGTGGCCCACTTTATTGAAGCTGTATATTTATAGATGAATGAGTCATCAGCGTCTGGGTGAGGGGTTTGTCTAAAACCAGCTTTCAAAACTGCTTCAGTGCTTATTGTCACAGATTCTCCAGATCCCTGAATGAATTTGGCAAGATCCTATTTTTCAGTGATGATGATGATGATGATGGTAGAGGACCAGCATGTTGGTCCAAATTCACAGCAGGTGATCAGTGACCGCCTTGATTTCATACGCTTGTTCATTTATTAAGTTTAATTATTATTATCATTATTTAATTTTTGAGTCATTTTCAGTCAAATCCAAGTTGTAAACTTCTGTTTAGAGTCCAAAACTAATCTTTATGTTTCTTCCACAGGACTAGTTTACTCTCATAAGATTTAAAAGCAGAACGACTGTTGCTGTGATTTCTACCTGTAAACTTTACATAATTTATAAACGAGGTTATTACCTTTTTAAGCCAAAAAAAGATGCAGCTGCTTATATTATAAACATGCACATTATAAATGTAGTATATTATATTAAATAGTATAAACGTGAGCAATGAAGTTATCTTGATGTTCCAGGATGCTCTGTGGCTCATTTTGTGTTTTAGTTGACGTAGGACTGATGAGATTGTGCCATCAGGAGGCATCTGTCAGCCATCAGTTTGTCTATAAATGCACAAAATGATAAAGAAGGAACATCATAAAAAGCCAACTTGAAGTATCACTTTACCGCACATGTTGCATCCTGTTAGTTGGTTATGATCTCATGGCTTATGATCATGGAGGGAGTGGTCCTGCATATCAGTAATATGGTCAATGTTATGACATGCTGATGCATTCACTAATTTTCACGTGTTTTATGACCTTGTAAACTTTCATTAGGTGGTGAACTACATAAATTTAACCTGGATGTGTCCTTGACTTCTTAAATTCTCATTACTTTGTCAATTCCAACAACCAGTTTCTTCCTGCACTTCACACATAAGCATAACCTGTGAACCTGAGAGCTGGATGAGCTCCCACATCACTGCTGTTCTCTGCTTTTATCTTCAGGTTAGTGAAGCTGTGGAACCAGTGGGTCACTGGACTGAAGGTAGTCCCTACCATCAAAATGCTGCTTAACACATTGCTGTGAAGCACTGCTCCTCTATAGCAGTGGTCCCCAACCTTTGATGTGCATGAACTATGCTCTCAATCATGCATGTCTGACATGTCCTAACCATAAAATTATTCATTTTAAAGGTGACTTGGAGAATATTTGTAGAAAATGGTTCTGCATTGTTCAAATCTGCTCTAGTTTGAGACAAATTGCAAAAAATAAAGTTAAACTCAGTTCAGTTCAGTAGTTATCCCTTTAATCTCCCAGCTGATAAACAAAAAATATGTGTGTGTGAGAGAGATGCTTGTGGCATCAAGTTTTTGCAGAGCTTAACATTATTTCACCCAGGATTGGCTCGGTGGTGTGTGTGTGTGTGTGTTATTTTTTTTCATCCCGTTTATAGTGCCGCACCCTGCCTTCTGTGCGTAAAACCCACCACGTAGCCGTCATCATCATCATCACACACCACGTTTCATCCAGCAGCGGGACCGGAGGATAGCGGTTCACTTCACGGACAGGTTGGGCACCGAGATGGGAGAGGAGCGGCGGCTTTTCTGGCTATGACACGGACACAGCGGGCGGGAAGGATGGCTCTCACCAGCCGGGAAATGTTGTGCTTGATCGGAACCGCCTGCCTCTGGCTGCCGCTGTTAGCTGAGGTATGTACCGTATCCTGCCTGATGATGATGAGGAAGGTGTTTTTTTTTTCATTACAGTGCAATGTGCCCTGATTTCTTTGTGTGCGTGTGTGTGTGGTTTCCTTTTTTTGGAGACATGTCCCGTGACAGTCACGCTTTGCTGACCTCTGCTGCATTTCATTAAAATAAAATAAACTGAGATATATTAATAAAGCTACACAATAATTCAGGGCTGTGCCGCTACACTGTAAGAATTATGTTTTCATTTAATTGGGCCGCATTTCCAACACAAAAAGGCGCAGGTCAGGAATTTAAAGAGCACCACATTTTTGCCAATTAATGGTGGCATGGTGGTACATTGTCTAATTAAGCGGGCTCCACAGTATCGCACACACCCATGAGTGCTGGCTGACAAGCACAACCCCTCCACCTTCCTCTCCGTTCTCCTCCTCCTCCTTCTTCTCCAGCCCCCGCGGCAGGATATCATGAGAGGAACCCGTCGGTGTCTCCTCTTCCCCCGCGGTGTTTGGGGAATGAACCCAGCACGGGCTGTTGAAGCTGTCACTGCAGGTCAGCTCAGACATGTTGAAATCGAAACCCGAGGAAGCAGGTGTTTTTGTCATGTGTGGGTCAAAACACGCGTCTCTGCCGCAGCTGGAAGTCAGGTTCACTCATTTATACTCCTCGTTCTGTACGTTGCTGAAGCAACGCAGTCAATTAATGATCAATCAGTCAATTAGGCGTCACACTCGTTCAGTTTTCCATCTCTGCAGTTGGAGTGTGTTGCGTTAATGTGCAGCATATGAGTCGAGTAGGTTGTGTAGAAGTCATTAGTGGAGTACAGCGGTGTGCAGGATTTAATTAGACCGACTAACACTGAAGGCAGCCGTGCATATCGAGCACACAAAGCACGCTGCAGATAATTTTAAAAAAATCATCTTCAATCGTCAGATTTTTTTCTGCAGGAAATCTTGGAATTCAGCAGCACCTCGTTTTGTTGGCAACATGTGAACAAAAAAGCCTCTAAACGGCATGACTTAATACATAGTTGAACTTTTATTTGAGGCTACAAGATCAAATTGAATGGGATTTGTGATGAAATGGGTTTATGATTTTCCTCTGTCAGCCAGGTTATATGACTGCTTCAGTTTGTTACAGACGGTTGAACAATATTTTATTACAGTAACTGGAAAACATGTGACAACTAAGAATTTTAGGAGCCTAGTAAATAATCACCCTCATGTCAGAGGAACTGCAGATTCATAGGTGAATTCTTCCAGGGAATATTGTAAGGATATAATTGAATATTAGGGTCCATAGGAATTTTCATTCACACTTGGAGCACCTCCTCTATAGGAGACCGGAGATATATCCTCTGCATACTCGTATTGATTGCCAAGAAGATCATAGCTGTTACCTGGAGGGACCCATCACCACCAAACTATAGACTGCAACAAATATACAGCTGCACCAAATGAGTATGGATACATTTCTCTCAAGATGTACCTGAATGCCCAGCCCCTTTAATAAAACTGGATACCCAAAGAAACATCAGATTTTCAGGTGCAGCACTAATCCCGCTCTGCTGGTTATAAACGACCTCTCTAAGGAACTGCTTTGCTGTCACACCTGATAAATACTTTCACTTTTCTTATCTGTGCCTGACAATCATTGTGTCACAACGCTTTCAGCACCACCGTGAAGTCTTCTGCAGGTCCTCTGGCTCTCTCATAACAGATAGCAGGAAATGCCAAGTAAAATCACTTTACCGTTTAAAGGTTTTGACCCATTTTAGGTTACGCATCACAAAAGTGACAAGAATGACAAAAAAAATCATAATCAATATCTCAAAAACCTTACCAGCAAGAGCCAGTCAGGTGGCAAGCAGGAGCGTTATCATTTAACGCTCACTGTGGAGCTCCTTCCTTCCTAAGAGTTGAAATGGGCTTGCTTATTGCTCTTTGTTGCCTTTCCGTCTTATCCTACACTTCCTGCTCTCTGGTGTGTGCATTTGCATGGCAGAACACCAGACGCAGGTGCATGAGCGTCGAAACAGATTAGTGCCATAATCGAGATGTGTGACTGACATGAGTGGAGATATCAGCACCCGTGTTCGCCACCACAGGTCACCTGTTCCAGATGTAATAGCATTAGGCCGAGCAGAGCCCTCTGGGAGGTGTTTGCATGTTAGTTTCATGTGTGTGTGCAGCGTGGCCGTCGCTGTACAGGAAGAGCGACAAGAAGCAGAAGGCAGAACTCACCTGTGTGCCGGTGAAGTGTGTCGCGTATCGCTGCCCTCTAAGCAGAGCGGACGTGGTGTGTTATGTAAATGTGTATTTCCTCTTCTCATATCTGATATCGGAAATGAAATAAACACTGCCACATATAATCTGATGCTGTCTGGTACCGTGCGTGTGCGCGCATTTGCCTGTGACTGTACTGCACTCTCATCCCTGGGTGGCTTATACTTGTTGTATTTTTCCTTCTAGTGGTGAGACTTACTATCAGGCGGGAAACTCGTTAATAAATGTATCAAAAGTGCATTGAGACGACTTCCTGTTCAAGAATAAGCACAAAGTGAAAAATGTTTTAACCTGCATATGAAGTTGGACGAAAACTAAATATATGCAGTACTTGAGGGATTTTGTGCAAGAATGAGTCAGAGCCTCTCACCTGCTTATTTCCATCTCCATGTTTTTATTCTGGGACTCGGCTAGAGTAGCTTTGCATGATTCACAGATCAAAATAACCCTTATTTATCTTATTCTGAGCCTTGACCCGCCACCTCCGTTCATCCTGTGTCTGAAATGGGCAGTTCTGCCTTCTCCTCCCTTTAAGTTAACTTTCTTCAGAGCTGACATGACCATATTATTATATCCACACAGCCAGAAACCTTGTGTGAAGCCCGAGCTTTTGCCTCACAGGGATTACTAGCATATAAATAAGCATCATTGTAACAGTGTAATAATGGCATGAAAGGAAACTAAATTACTTGTTTTATCAAAATTTCATGTCTAAAATATACACCTTATACTGCAAAGGTATAAAATTACCTGTCTTATTTTTTCAGCAGTGCTCAGTTGTTCTCCCGCCCACAGATGCTTTTATGCTCAGTGAGATGGTCAGTGATGGTAATTGCAGGGATGACATTCTGACTCCTCTACCCATTAAATATATTTCTAATTACACTCAGTGAAAGCCTTTTTTTTGTGTCCAGCTGTGTTTCGGTGCTTTCACAAGTTATAATTATGACAAGTCCGATATGGCTTGCAATAAATCATCATGCATATTTTAAAATACCGTTTATGCGTCACGACTCACTAAAGTTCACACTTTGTGATGGGAACTGAATCATGCACTGGTGGTCTAATTTTTCAGTCAGATCTGCTAGCAAGTTTCTGGTATATTATCACAATCCTCTTTGTCTTATTGTGTTTGCGCTTAAATTAAAGTCTTTATATTTTTTTATTATACCAAAATGAAATTCTGTCTCACTCTCTGCGTCTTTCTCATGCGCCTGCAGGTGGTGACTGAAGAGAGTTACTTAAACGAGGTGCAGAACTCAGGTAGGCGAGAGGTGACGCTCTCATCCTCATTGTACACTTGCTTTCTCCTCCCATCCACCCTCTCCTCCTACATCATCTCTCTCCTTTCTGCTATTTCTTCCTTCACTCCAATTTAACCCACATTCTGACTCAGACTCTCACAAAGCCCCTCTCCCACTTCCTCCTCTGTTTTTTCATCCTGTTGTTCCCACTCCGTCTCACCTCTCCTCTCTCATCCTAGCCTGCACCCCCCTGCCTTTTATTTTCCTCTTCTTTCTTTCTTTCCCTGCATCCCTGAGAGGAGTGAAGGGCATCATGAAGATGGGGGTGGGGCAAAGAACTCCTCCTCCTCGGGCTCATTTCCAGTGCAGTGAAATATCTGCGCTTTAACCCCCGCTAGCTCACTGACAGAGGAGTGCAAAAGCAGAAACACACCATCCATTATGTGGAATCCAAATTGTGTCTTTTTAGCAATGCTGATAACCTGAATACTTCTTTATTGGACAAAAATTAGGATTAAGTGGTGCAAAAGCGAATTTCCCTGGTTTCCAGATTTATTAGTGTGTGTTTTGTGCGGGAAGGTGACACACACCCACCCCCCATACAGTCAGCCTCCGACTGTGAACCGTGTCAAATACTCATTGTGGCTGGGAAATGGATTATGGGAGAAGTGAGACTGAGTGTTCCCATGGCGATGGGCAGAGTATGGTTGTCGTGGCAATGAGGAGGGTGTTGAGCTGAGTGAAATATTGAAGTAGTGAGAAAAAGCAGCCCCGGGGAATCTACAGATCATATTGAGAGCGTTTGTAAAATAAAAGGAGAAATGTTAGTTGTTACGAGATACTGAAAATGTTGCGTTTGTTTAGTTACGTAAGGCTTTTATCACTTGATTAAAATTTGATGAAGCTGGAGATAAAAGTTTGATTGCTGGCAGAGAGCAACATTAAAACACGCTTTTATCATTTAACACAACAAACATATGAAACAAAAACATGAAAACGCAGCGTTCAGAGGCACCATTATGTTGACAGATGATTGCCTATGTCAGAGTAAACAGCAGTTATTCTGTTTTTCTCTTCTGGGAGTGTATATGGTGTTTTGGCTTTTTTTAAAAAATAAATTATAGCACTGATATTTGTTTGTATTTGTGGCTAAATGCTAAAAAGAATGTCTCAAAGATGCAGGTTGGCATGTTTTTCATCAATATTAAGATAAAACAAATGCCTAAGTGACCAACATATTATCTATACTGTCTCTTTCATCTATGGGTCATATTCTAAAATGTATTCATTTTGATTTGAATCCTTTTTAGCTCATGTGGCCAAAACTCTGATGAGTTCATGCTGACAGGTGTACAGTGTACAAGAATAACTCCTCCTCCTAGAGTATTCGATTTTTGAATAAATAGAATTATGTTTAGTGCATAACGGATTTTAATGGAGCTTGAGGATTTGTCCTTTCAAAAGAACTTCTCCATTTTCAGTTTCTGGTGCTGATCAGATTTTTAGTGAAAGAAGATCAATTTTTTAGAGTCTCCTCAACTTCTCGGTGCATTTGTTTGTGTAATACAACCAACCATCGACAACAAAACTCAGCTGTGATGAGATGAACTACGACCTCGGCGGTGTTCGGGTTTTGCAAAAGGAGCTGGAAAACACAAACTGTACAAACATTACATTTATTTAGACTTTGTTACATCTTACAAAATAAAATTTCTTTTTCTTATTAACATTAGGGAGAAATAAACTTCAGGTATATTTGAGTGAATTATGTATTACAGTATGCAAATATCATTTTAACACTAAAATACAGATACGCTGGTGGCTCTTTATTCAACAACAAATTGCAGTTAAGTCTTCATAATCAGGGTGCTTTTTCCATCTATTTGATCTTCCATAGTTTTGATCAAAATCAAATACACATACACATATCTTTACCTTATAATATAAAGCACTGTGAGATGACATTTGTTGTGATTTGGTGCTATATAAATA
The DNA here is from genome assembly GCA_015052665.1 of Apistogramma diplotaenia. NCBI lineage: Eukaryota > Metazoa > Chordata > Actinopteri > Cichliformes > Cichlidae > Apistogramma > Apistogramma diplotaenia. The sequence continues at coordinate 48,332 of VOQJ01003613.1, forward strand.
AAATTAAATGGATTTATTTTTCAATCAGACAAATGCAAGTGTGTCAGAATTACACAAGTTTGCACCAAATTCAATAATTAATGTTTTTCTCTGACTTGTAGAGCTCTCTATTCTGCATACTACACCTGGCAAACTCATCCCTTTGCAGGACAGCAGCGTGCATCTACTCGTGACTTATAAGAATCCAACATTGCTTTTAGACAGCTGCATGCATCCTTTTATTCCTTTCACTACTTTACTAGCTCCCCTCATACTTCTGTATTGGTTATATAAGTAAGTAGACCTGGTGAATTCATATTTTGACTTGAAATCACTTGCAGTGCTGTTACTAGCAGCTCCACTCTGCTCTCAGTTAAACTGAAGCAGATTAGCATTCAGTCATCCCTTTATTTCCTTGTCCTTCACTGACATGCTAAAATACCTTCTGTGCACAAAGAGTTGATGCAGCTAAACGCCTACAATATTTCACACATCAAATGCAGAAGCTCATAAAAACTAATTAAATTTTTTGTAGTGTAATAAATTAGTGTTTATTTTTTACTGCCTGGTTTCAAGCTGATGCTGAATTCAACATCCTGAATTCTTAAGGCAGTCGTGGTGCTGCTTGGCATCGTGTGTTAAGGATAATAGCTTAATAAATTAATTATTATCGTTATATAAAAATTGTGATGATAAATAAGTGCCATTAGACACACATCAGTAAGTCTCTCTTCGTTTCTTTATATTTTGCTTACAAGGAGAGAAGCGGCATGTCTTTAAGAAATATGGAAAAATCCAGCAAAGGTCTGAGAATTGCATCTGGAAACAGGTCTGATGGAGTGATGAACCAAATTTGAATATTTTGGTTCAAATCAATATAGAGAGGAGGTCAGGAGAGAGGCGAGTGCATAGACGTTTGTAAGACACGGTGCATTAAAACCAGCAGATGCAGAAAAGTAAAGTCAGATGTTGGTCCACCATGAAATACTGTCTGGAAAGCATTTGATTGGCAGTGGCTTCATTTTTGAGGATGACGATGATCTCAGAAACACAACGAAAGCGGTAAAAGCGTAGCTGCATAGGAGAGCACACAGTGGAACACACATATCAACATCCAAAGAGCTTCGAATGTCCCTCAAGAAACCTTCAAGAAGAAGAACCGTTCCTGAAGTCTGCTTAAAGAAACTGTAAGAAAGCTGCCCGAGACAGTTCAGGCTGCATTGAAGAATAAAGGTGGTCATACCAGCTACTGAGCTCATTAGGATTGTGCAAACCCTCCTTTAGCCTCATATACTGCATTTCCATGGAAGTTTGCACACATTAAAATACATCGCTGTGCCCATATTTCCCATTATTTTTTAGCAGAATATAAAGCAATGAGGGATTGCTCAAGACTTTTTATTACAGTATATTTCATATATTTAACATGTTAAGCAGTAATGCAAGGATACGTCACTGAACATCATTATTAGCTTTAATTGATATCACCTTATTGGCAAAGAGCAAAACGAGGTTTACAGAGGTGTATCTGTCACTTCACATCTGTTTCTAGGCAATTAACATTAAAGAAACAGAAAAAAATGTACTGGGATAATTAAATAATTAATAATAAAAGGTCACCCATTCACATTCTGTCAAAGATAAATAACTATTAAAGGCACTATTATTATGTGAAACAGTCTTCATTCTACAAAAATATCTTTAAATGTATTCATTCAAAATAATAATGCTCACTTAAAAGCTGACTCTTTGAAGCCTCCGTTGACTCTCTTCCATCAACAGGAACAATTATCATTGGATCCAGATTGGAACCAAATTCATTGTCGCAGGGATTAAAGTACGGATAGATCTCCTCTGTAAAGACACACTCACTGAAAGAATAAATAAGTGTGACACTCTTTACATCCCAGAATGATATCTGACCTCTGTCATAATCCACGAACACCCCGACCCGCTCCACTTTCCCCAAGTGTACCGGCTCGTCCGGAGAGTTGAAGGTTTCAAACTTATTTTCCAGGAACCAGATGGCCCACAGCCCACTGTGTGAATTCCGACCAAGCGACCCCCTCCTCTGGACCGACTCCGCGGCTACGCCCAGACACCACTCAGTCTTTTGACCCACATAAACCTCGAAGTATAACTTGCGGGATGAGAAGCCAGTGGACCCTAGAACCGCCAGATGCTCGGTGAACATGTTTGGGTTTGGCATTTGGTTCGCCCACCTATTTGAGCGCATGCTGTATCTCACCTGTTTCCAGTCGTCGGACAGCACGAGCAGAGGGTGAGCCGTGTCGGGATCGAGCAGGACGTTCACTTCGTACTGCTGCATGTATCTGAGCGTGGCTTCATTTGACACGTGCGAGCCGCTGCGCAGTTTTTCTATTTCTGCGTTCATCTTATTCAGCAGTGCTCGCAGCTGGGACGCAGATTTTCTCAAAGATTCGCCTACGCGTTGCATCTCCAGGTGTTGGTTAGAGCTGAATGTGGACAGGTCCGCTGTGTGAGGCAGGACGGAGGAGTTTGGGTAGAGCCTGAGAAAATTAAGCTGATCCTTAGCCTCTTTCAGCTCCCTCAGCTTCACAGTCGTCCTCTGCAGCGCTGCGATATCCTGCTCTACAGCGCAAATGAACCCATCCGCTTGTTCTTCTACTGTTTTTTGCTTCTCCTCGATGACCGTAATGGCCTCCGTCTGACTCTTCTGAATCTCAGACACCAGCTCTGTTAGGTCCTGCACGCTGTTGGCAATCACCTCTTCGGCTTCTGTCTTGCTTCGCTTCACCGATTCCGTCACTTTTACGACCTTCTCGAGCCTTTCCTGGATCATCCGCTGCACTTTGGCCTCAGTGTACTCTAGCAGATGCTTCATCTCTTTATAGGCCCGCTGCACAGGAACAAGGTCGTGGTCCCTGTGGTGTGAGCTGGAGCAGACGTCACACAGCACAACGCCGTCGTCTCTGCAGAACACCAGCAGCTTGTTATGCTCCTTACAGATCTGCCCCTCCACGCTTTCCACAGGTTCAACCAGCGTATGTCTCTTCAGTCCAGGGGCTCGGTGATGAGGCGCCAGATGAACATCACAGTATGAAGCCTGACACTCCAGACATGATTTAATAGCTTCTTTCGGCGTGTCGGTACAGATGCCACATAGTACCACAGCTCCAGTGTTGACCTGCTGTGTTTGAGCGCTCAAGGTGTGAGCATCTGTAATTTGAAGTGACAAGAAGTTTGATGCGAGCTCTGAAATGAAAGTGTTGACCTTGAGGTCAGGTCTCCTTTGAAAGTTTTCCTTACAGACGGGACACTGGCACGCTGGAGCATCGTCCCAGTATGTTGTGATACAGGACATGCAGAAGTTGTGTCCGCATGGAGTGGAAACAGGGCGAGTGAAGACATCCAGGCAGATGGGACACAGAAACTGCTCCTCAGAGAGAAGACTTGTGCTGGATGCCATTTCTAAGAACACAGAGAAAGACTGTTAAATGTAGGTCAACATTCACATTAGCTGCTTTATCGGAAGTCAGTTCTTGAGCATTCTGGAGCTCTCAAAAGTGCCTGTCACTGCATTTCTTCCCCCCCAGGCATTTTCCTATAGATGCCCAAAGCTTAGCACTGAATTTAGAGCTTCACCTATTTAATGCTGACTTTCACCATTAGAGCGCTTAAACCTGTCAGGATCAGCTCTGTTGGTTTCATGCTGCAAACGGTGTGATCTCCCTGATAATCTCAGTATTGCCTGAGGACAGTTATTCATCCTCCTGATAACATTGTTGACTCCGGTGTTTTATTAACACATCAGAGCTCACATGAAAACAGCACCTGCCTGCGCAGCTCCCGAGCTGCAGACTGACTCTAGTGACATAACTATGGACGTAATTCACAAAGAAACTGATTAGACGAGCTCATTTTGCACTGATGTTGTGAACAGCTTTGCCCGAGTCTCGCTGAAAGGAGGTAGTAGATATTAAAAAAAGCTGATTGTAATTGTGGCTGCACTTGCATTAGGATGAACCACTAGTTTGGACACTTTAAGTCTGGCATTTTTGACCATCAGCAAAAAGTGTGTTCCTAAATTATTGCGATATTACATGGGTTTCTGATTTTGGCAGCCAAAAAAAAGCAGGCTTGAAACAAAATGTAGCTACTTAGGGAAATAAACAGCTGACTCGTTATAACTCAGTGCTGAGCAGCATGAACCTACCTGTCAATCAAAGGGGTAATGCGCCTTATAATCAGCGTGCTGTTCTACATGTCTCTGCCTCAGCTAAATTTCCCAGCGAGGTTAAAAATCTAAGTAAAATTGACTTTCACTTTCAGGGCTTCAATCCTGTGGCAGAAGAGATGACACTAGTAGGGGGGGTTGATCTCCATTTTTTTATTTACCCACGAAGCACAGCTGTTTCAGAGTGAAAACGGCTTTTATCTAAATAGAGAAATAAAACAGGATTCAGAGTGCCAGATCTTACAGGAGCCTCGTGAAAAATATTCCTCTGAGCATTAAATACTTGCCTGGTCATTGACATCAGAATGTCCTACACAGGTGAGGTCTGCAGCTTCTAATTTCAACCTGCTGAATCGCAGCGCTGCATCCGGGAGCTGCAGTTTCATGGTCTGCGGTTAGAAACCTTTGCTATCAGAAGAAAGGTTATCTGCGCACTCTTTTGGCTTTGCAACCTACGGTGCAGCTGCTGTGATGGGCGGATAGACAGGAGCAGCCACATTTATAAGATCATCCCGAATCTGACCTCCATTTACCGCATCATTCAGAACTTGCGGTCCATTTCTTGGCTGAGTTACCCAACTCTGAAATTACAAAATTCGGCTGCTGATGCCAGGAAATGAAAAGGAGCTCCTCCTACTGCCAAATAACAGAAAGTGAAAGGAGGATTTAATCCTGGTACGCTAAACTGTTTGTATTATTGTGCTTTACTGGCTCAGCAGAGTCTGAGAATATTGTGTTTTCTGTGGGGTTTTTCCCCAACAACCGGTCGCTGCCGGAATTGCTTTAACACTGTGATACAATGAATGACAGCAGCCTTTGTTCATGTGCACAAGGATCATCACACTCTGTCACTAACCTTAAAATAGACCGGCAGTTCCCTTGAACCTTGTGCAAGTGTTTGAGGCGTACGCATATAAACTAAATAAAGCAAAAAGGAGGATTTTCATATAAAAATAGTCCCACGTGGCCTTTTCTTGACATATCCCACTGGAAAACCTGCTGTTCCTGTTACTTTCCCGCGTCCTTCAGGACTTCTCATGCTCACTGCTTTAAGGAAGCTTGGGTTCAAAGTTCACTACTGACCTCGGAAACAGAAGCTGAAATATATAAACAAACACCGAAAGGTCAACACCTACATTTACTTAACAAATGTTTTTTGCTCAGGAATATTTGCATCAGATCAAGAAAGAGATCGAGTTGTTCTATTTTTGAGATGAAAGGTTTGTAGCAGCGTTTCTCAGCTGAGAGGCTTCAAGCACACAGATCAAAAACAACATGAACGGCAGTAATTACGTGCTAAAGGTCAGTAATGAGTACTTACTTGTGCTGCTACTTGAGAGACACAGAAAGTGAGGAGTGTTTAGTTCTGTTTCTGAAGAACCAGTTTGCTTTTGGTTTCCTCGGTGTCATGTTTCCTTAAAGGGACAGACACCTGTTTTCTTTCTGTTCCTCATTCATGTTTGGATTCCATTGTGATGATGCTTTGAATATTTATATGATTAAGGACACATTCTGTTTTAGTTCAAAATTACTTCCCCTCTTATCTCCCTCCAGTGTGTGTGTTTCTGTGCCCGTCTGTCCTGCGTTTGTGTGTTCCTGTGTTGGTCACAGTGCAGTAAAATCTGTGGATTGTGGTTGTTGGTGTGTGAGGTGGGCTTCACGGCTGCATAGCGTAGATAATGTTGCAGGAAGGCCAAGCGGTGTGTGTTGAGGAGATAAGAGTCGGCAGTTACTGATACACCGCCGCCATTAATCATAGTTTAGTAGCCGCTTGGCCTCAGAAACCCCCGAAGCTCTCGGTGTGGAGAAAGTACTGAAATTTTGCAGAGGAAGATGCGACAGCTCAAGAGGAAAATCCTCCAGTATCAGCAAAAAAACAACAACATTTAATTGAGCTCTTTCTTTGGTTTAGGGGATTTCATACTTTCAAATCAGCTGGCATGAAACAAGAAAAGATAGAAGTTGGCCAGGGAGCAAGAACAAAATACACTCACTAGTCACTTTACTGGGTACAAGAGAATGGTCCAAAACATACCTTGCTGATACCAGAGGACAATGGTCAGGCAGCTTTGAGTTGATAGGAAAGCAACAGTAACTCAAATAACCACTTCTTATAACCAAAGGCAAAGAGGATCCCAGAATACACGCCACATCAAACCTTGAAGCAGACTGGATGCAGCAGCAGAAGACAACACCTGGTGCCACACCTGTCAGCTAAGAAGAGCAAACTGAGGCTCATCAAAATGGACAGCGGGGGATTGGAAAAATGTTGCCTGGTCTGATGAGTCTTGGAAACACTGCCAGCAGGGTCAGAATTTGGCATAAACAACATGAAAGCATGGCTCCATCCTGCCTTGTATCAACAGTTCAGGCTGGCGGTGGTGTGTGGGATATTTTCTTGGCCCACTTTGCAACCCTTAGTACCACCATTTAACGCCACCGCCTACCTGAGTATTGCTGCTGAACCTTCACTGTACTCAAAGGCCTCCACAGTCACCAGATCTAAACCCAGCAGCACCTCTGGGATGTGGTGGAACAGGAGAGTCACATCATGGATGTGCAGCCCACAAATCTGCAGCAACTGTGGGATCATGTCAGTATGAACTAGGGGTGGAACAATACCACTTTTTTATGTTCGATACCGATATTTTACATTTGGGTATCTGCCGATACAGATACAAAGCCCATCTTATTTTTAAAAATTGTTTCTAAATGCCTGGATGCATTTTACACAAGTCAACAGTCTCTCACACAACAATCGCTCTATTACTTGAAGCCTGTTGTTTCTATGTGAGAAGGTGATGCATTGACTTATGGCATTTCCTTAGGGCTACAACTATTGATTATTTTAGTAATCACGTATTCTATCAATTATTCCACTGATTACTCGAGTAATTGGATAAAAAATAATATTTTTCATATTAACATATAACTTCCGTACTGCAGTTTTTTTACTGTGTGAAACAAACAAGGTGGATGGAGCAGTTACAAAGTTGTCTTTTCTTCACTTGATGATCAGGTGGTTGATGAAGGACCTCCTGCTGTTTCCCACTAAAGGTTTAATGGTGGTTATAGGGGGAAAAGCTGTTTTTTTTGTTCTGCACCGTTTCTATAATGGCTCTGTGTCTTTGCGCTTGCACAGACAGATTACACTTGAAACAGCTGCCTGCTGCTGTCCTGCTCTCAGTATTTATGTTGAAAGCTACATTAGCCTATGCCCGGGCCAGGGGCGTGCCGCCCTCTCAGCCCCCCTGAAGCTCCGCCTCTGGCCCGGGCATAGGGAGGGCCCGGATGGGAGAGAGAATACGATTTCAAGTAGCCAGGACTCTGTCACGTCCGAGGAGAGCTGGAGAAGGCAGGGCCTCTCCTGATAGTATCTAGATGAGCACAGGTCCAAAGGCATAGCCTACCTTACATCAGTCATCATTCACCTTTTACACGGGGCTTTTCAAGGTTGCCACAGTCAGACTGAGTAATGGTTTCTAAAAACCTTATAAGACTGACTGACTTTAGTGATGGAGTAGGTGTAAAATATTGAAAAAATGTTGTTCTGCGTGACTGATTTTATTTTCACTCTTACATTTAATTTTATGACACCAAGTGGATCGCCGATATTTTCTCCAAGTGTATTTTGGGTAAAACTCGTCACCAAACATCCACGTCAACATCATTGGTCACTTGGCAACAGATTGTAAACTAAAGACCTTTAGACAACAGACTCGTAAATTTCATGCTAATGTTTCTTGCATCAAAAACATTTTTCGGACTCGCCTGGTCTTAATTCAGCTGTTCACACCAGCTGCCTCATTTCACAGGACGAATTTGCGGCATTTATTTTTTCAGATCAATTTAGATTTTTCTGACATTTTTTTGTTGTTGTTGTTGTTGGTGTAGTTGCGGCCCACAGCAACCGTTTGATTGTTACTGAAAGGGCAACTTTTGCTGGCAATCTCTCGCCATCTTCTTCAACATTGTAACAGACGCTACAATACTATTTTTCCTCAGACACACAGCTACAGGTGCTCAGGTCAGCTCTGTTTTCTCATGAGTTGGATGAACCTTTACACACCTTTATCCGGTGTATAAAGGCCTTAAAGGAGGGCTCACTTGACCGCAGTGACCAACTGAAGTGACTTCGCCGTCCATCGTTGTTATTTGCGGATGTCACTTGTGCATCTGATTTACAGCTGTGCTAGAACACGCAATAACAAAGATTCCGGCTCCAAAATTTAAACATTTTTGATTAATTGCGTTAAAATTTTTAATGTGTTAAAATCTTTGTAATTCATTGAAATTAACGCGTTAAAGTCCCGGCCCTAATTTTTACATATAGTTAGTCATAAATCAAAGTACTGTAAAATTGTCACCTGTGTGTGAAAGAGAAAGTGAGAGGATCATAAAAGTGGGAACAAGTATTCAAATCTTATTAGTAACTGAATGAAAATGATAGGGTGTTATGGGTGCATCAGTGGTAAAAATTGTTCATTTGCTAGGCAACACAATGACACCATATTAAGTTATATAGATAAGAACTTTCAGTGGCCTTAAAGACCTCCTGATCATGTAGTCGGAGTTGGCACACAAAGAAAAAAAACAAACACTGTGTTTTTTATGTTTTGGTTGGTTTTTGTTATTAATCTGGTATCACGTTTTTCTGGATTGCTTTCTTATTTCCTCTTAACTGGCTTCAGCTCATTTGACAGGTGCTGCGAATTAAAAACGAAGACTGACTGATTGTGCCACGTGAAGCAGATGTTGATCTTTCACAGAAACAAGCTAAAGCTCTTCTGTTGTGACACACAGCGGAAAATCAAATAGCGGAAAAGAGAAATATCAAAATTATTCTCAAACATTAGCAAACATACTGAATATCAAAGTTGAGTCATACTTCCCACCAGTGACGTGCGGTGGTCGTCTTCCTTAGTGAGGCACTGACGTCATTACATCAGATTTACAAACATATGAACCTACAGAGCAGCTGATTCACCATTTGATTGGCAACAGTTAAAGTGTTTTGTTTAAAATTTCATATCAGGATTCTTTACATATACAAACTAACGTGGAAAAAAAAAACTTTAAAAAAGGTTATTACCGTATCTTCATACCTTTACTTATAAATGAAGTCCATGTGCCGCTCCTTTTGAAGAGAAGCATCGATAACTTGTTTGCTAACTGTTTACTGTAGCTTCTGCAGCCGAGGAGTCGTAAGAATCCCTGGGATCACCAGCGCCCCCTGCCATGAGGCACGAGCACTACGTGCCTCACCTAGTGTCTCTTTTCAGCAGGCTTATAATCGCTCGGCACAAGAAACATTACACAAATACAGTTGTTGATAACAAAAATACCCAAAACACTGAGCATTATATACACCAGCTAAAATATAGAAATTAAGTTCATATAGTATAAGTGTTAATAGCATAATAACATTTTAATAGCAACATGCAGAGGGACAGCATAGCATGCAACACAGTTAGCATAGTCACTGGCAACGACTATGCCGAGCCTCACCACGGATTGGCCAATTGGGCATTGCGCAATCCATGGTGAGGCTCAGCGGGCTGCTGCCTCACCGCTGTCTAATCTTAGTATTTGAACAGTAAATTCGAAAGTTCAGCGATTTTGAAACTAAGCTAAAAACAGTGAACTTAAATGGAAGAGAACTTTAAAATACAAGTTACTAAATAAATATAACCATTTCATTTTTTTTTTAAATTTTATATTTCCGTGATGACAGGTGAGGCCGTGCCTCCCCTGACTGCATGTCACTGCTTCCCATATCTGTCGAGATATTTCATCTTTTAAAGTGTGATCCTGCAGACCAACATTCCCATAAATATGCAATTACATATAAAAAGATAAAGTAATCAAAGATCAAGAGATCTCTTCTGCCATTCTCTGTCTTTTTAGTGACTTTGCACCTCTGTATGTGCACCGCTCTTCTCGTTATATCCTTCTGTATAATTTCATTTCCTCAGCGCGTGCTTTTAAGTTTTTAATCAGCTGCAGCACAAAACCTGCTCTACATTTTGTGGCCTGATTTTGCAACACTTTGATGTCAGCAATTTCCTTCTCAGTCTGTCTAAGCTTCATTCACATGTTCCTCCCTCTCAGAGAAGATTAGTAGAAGTCACCACTGTGTTAAATAAGGAGGTTCAGAGGTCATGGAAATTTCACCAGTTCACCATGGATCAGTGTGGTTGAATGCATTAGGAAGAATCATCCATGTAGGCTTTTATGTTCAGATATAATAAGACATGGGGATAATATGATTTGAATAAGACCCGTTTTATTCCTCTCTCCTTCCTCAAACTATCTATATTTCACCCTCTGTTTTTGTCCTCTGACCCAAATACCCGTCCTTTCATCCAAAACATCTCATTCTTTCATCTTTCTCAACATTTACATGCCCTCCCTCTTTGGTGTGCAGTGCCTCTGTCCTGCTCTGAGGGATTCACAGAGTTGGGATACTACAACGGCACCGTGTCCCAGACGGACTCTGGTGCCCCCTGTCTGAAATGGACCGAGTTTCCAGACTATGTTATGCAGTACCCGGGCCGCGGCCTGGGTGACCACAACTACTGCAGGAACCCAGATCGTGAGTCCAACCCATGGTGTTTCTTCCGACAGAACTCTGGAGCAATCGGCTGGGCCTACTGTGACTGCCACCAGGGTATGACCACAGATGTTCAGGATACTTACAGAACTATTCCTAATAATTCTAAAAATGCACAGATAGGTGAGGGAAAGCATGATTTAAAACAGCAGCTAAAGGGGCTTGCTGGGAAAGCAAGTTTATTAGCACTGCTTTGTATACCTATAATCTGCTCAAAATCAGCAGACAGTTGGTGTATTTGAGGGATCAGCATTTAAAGACACAGATATTTCCCTCTGAACAACAGAGATTAAAGAAGAATGGCTATTGGGTTTAGAGTCACTTGAAACACTACTTCAAACAAATGTTAATTTTTGTCTGTGTCTGAAGGTGATGGGGACCTGTTCAGTGCTGAATCACCATTAGCTGAAAACAGTGGAGCTCAGCTTTTAGCTCGGTAATACAAGAGACACAATCAGTTTCCGTTTCAGATAGTTACTTGTACTCTTTGCTATCAGCATATTGTAAAGTGGTCATCTCCATCACATAGCTCTGGCTATGAGCTCAGAAGCCCCACCCACCCACTGTTCAAACCTTCTGTCTGCATGTGGTAGCCAATTAGAAAAAAGTTGGCTGATAAGGAGGGAGAAGAGCTAAAATTGCTTATTTCAGACAATGGGCAGAACAAAGCCCACGGTACAAACTAGTCCCCCTATCTCCCACTGCAATTAAGAAAATATGCAATTGCTTTTGTAACTCAATGAGCCACAATCATTTTGTAAGGTCTGCAGTGACACGTTTGTGTCTCCGTTTGGTTTGTTGACCCCAGGTGGCCAAAATCAATTCATGCAATAAATAATTATTAATTGATAGAAACTGTTGTTGATTCATTCTCCTAATATTTGAGTGTGAAGTTGCCAGTGTAAACTTGTGCATTTTCTGAGCACCAAACCTTCAGGGTTCTCTGTGATTTTAGGTGCTGTGCGCCTTGTTGGCAGCTCGATCTCTGGCAGTGGGCGTGTTGAGGTTTACCTGAACGGCCAGTGGGGGGCGGTATGCGACTCTCACTGGACAGACCGGGATGCCAGTGTGATCTGCAGACAACTGGGTCTGGGGTAGGATGGAAAAAGCATTCTTTCTGAGTTTGATTGATGTGAAAAGTTCAGTCTTACTGGTGATGTTTCTGTTTTCAGTGACATCGGCACAGCATTGCAGCACGCTGAGTTCGGCACAGGCTCTGGCCTATTTCACTATGAACGTCTGGGTTGCCGCGGTGATGAGAACACCCTGACTAAGTGCCGGAGCAGGACGTTCGTCACTGGTGACTGTAGCCATGGAAACGAGGCAGCAGTGGTGTGTGCGCCACCAGAAGGTCAGTGTGACTTCCACAATGTCATGGCAAGCACACATGAATATTTCTGCCCACACCCGAGAGGCACAGAGCGATTTATTTCCAATAAAATTTGTATGAAGGCCTGCTGGATCTCATGTCACCTTTTAAACCCCTCTCAGGCAGTGGCCCTCCTCTGCGACTGGCTGGAGGCGAGGAAGACTTTGAAGGTCGTGTGGAGGTGTTCCATTCAGGAAGGTGGGGCTCTATCTGCGATGACCAGTGGGATGACAGGGATGCAGAGGTGGTGTGCAGACAGCTTGGTTTTGGGTACGTTCACACCTCCATCACAACTAGTTAACGGATGCAGGGGGACATTATGATCCCTGTCTCTCTCTCACACACTCACACACACACACACACACACTGCACACAGCTGCACAGCGCTGCTCTGTGAGCACAGATCCCACTAAAGGACATCAAGCACTCATGCAACCCTCACCGAGTCTGCTTCTGACAGTTAGGCCAGAAAATTGAAGTTGAGTAGCACTTTGTAAGGTTCTGGCAGTGCTCCACCTGTTCCTCCTTACACAAAGGAGCAGATACCAATGCCCTTCTACACACCTGCTCAGCTCTCGTCTTGTAACAGCCCATTTCCTGGTATCTCCTACACCTACCTGAGACTGCAGGGAGAGGCATCAAACTTTGTTGTGACAGTACGAGTGGATGCGCCACTCTGAAGGAGCTGGACTACCTCGATGAATTGCTGGTATCGTTGTCATACCAAAAGCAGTGACAATAACATAGTGAAAAGTAGAACTAGGAGGGATAAGGAGAGAGCAAAGGTCTGTGGCTGCGACCTGCAAAGCTATTCCCTTTTTGAGAATTGTGATGTTGCTGTCTCTCCAGTGTATCTTTGGCGAGTGTTTATATGCCTCTCTCTCTCTCTTTGTAAAGATGTTGTAAATGTGATGCAAGATGTTAATATAATTTTATAGGTCTAACGTGTGACAGCAGAAAATGATTGAATTATGGGAAATTTTCTCTTTAAGTTCAGCTATTTTCACTAAAGACCCGACAAACAGAAGCTACCAGTGTCTTTAATAGCCAAAAAAAGAAAAGGAGTTACAATTCAGCTGGAAAAAAATTAACTCAACATGTTCAACAAGAGGTTGTATTCCATCTCCTGAAACACCGGGGGGACACCTCACCATCTGCGTTTGTGCTTGTGAATAATAGATGTCCTGACACTGATGCGCAGGTTCTCACACAGCTGCACACAGCTGCGCGCCGATGTGTTTCTGACACGTAAAGACAAAACGAAGCAAACATGATTTGGTTTTCCCCACTTGCTAGTACCAGGTTGGACCTCTTTATTGTCCAATTACAATCTTATTTATGCATTAAATGCATCAAGAAGTACAAGACTAACCCCCCTAAATTGTTATGGAGTAGAAATAGTATCAAATTTAAAGAGTTTATATGTGGTTTATAATAGCCAACATGATTTTCTCTGATTTTTTTCATGTAGCCTCCTGAGACCCGAGGTCCTGTTTGTGATGCATTTTTCATTTCTCCAAGATATTTGTGCTTAGATCGACTTGGTTTGTATGTTGTTACATGGTTGTGACATACTTTTGTAAAAAAAAATGTCCTCAGATGGGGACAATGGGCTTATTTTACAGCATAACACAACAACATTGACAT
>VOQJ01003615.1:4713-19713 GCA_015052665.1 Apistogramma diplotaenia
ACTTGTTTAAAGGGAACGGGAAATATTGCATTAAATTTTTTTTTTTTTTTTTAGGAGAAAAAAAAGGTGGAAAGACAATTCTGAAATAGCTTCAGCATTTAACCTCACGTACCAAACTTGTTAGCATATAGTTGCTGCTACGATAAGTTTGCTTTCTGCTGGTCACTATGTAGAAGTCTATAAGAAAATGACCTTATGACTTTAGTAAATATTTTATTAATGAGTGTGTGGTCTCAATTGCTTCTTCTGACTCTTATTTTATGCAGCAGGAAGTTGAAGAAACCTGACAATAAAGTGCCCTGGCTACCCTGAGACTGACCAGCTGCTGCTATGTGTGCAGCGTCACTGCTTCTCAGTCACATGCACCCCTTAAGCGTGCCCCAGTGAGTGATTTCACATTCACTATGTCCATCGTATGTATGTGCCTGAGTCACTAGCTACAATGCTTGAGAAAACCTCGAAGCCCAACTTCTACCGTGTGCTCTGCTTACACTCTTTTAGCTGTTAAAGGCTAAAAGGCCGTGGAAGTTATTTAGTGCAGCGCACGCACACGGCTGGAAACACAGATTAGAAGGCAGAAATGAATCAAAACTATAAATATGTGGCTGTGAAATTAAAACGCTGAAAGACAATTAGAACTGTGAGATTCTGCTGCCGTGTTAGCTGACCTGTGGGGCTGTATGTGGACGGCATGTGAGCAAACACGGATATGTGTCTTATTGGACCTGCTAGTGATTGATTATATTAGAAAACACATAGAATTAACCTAACAACTGTTTCAGGAAGAAGCTCCAACACTTGACGCGCTGCTTTTTTTAAGTAATCGTAACAAACCAAAGCGATGCCGAGAACCCAGCAGGTTATTCGGTGAGATCGGTGTGTTTTAGGTTAATGCGCAGGGTTTGCTCCTCACTGTCAGACGATTTCACGTCATCCTCGGCTTCATGTGGCAGCTTCTCTCTCTGCAGGTTCTCTCTGCCTGTCTTCCTAACTCTCTCTTTCCATAATGTCCTCTCCAGACACCAGTACACTTGAAGGGTTTAAGGTAATTGCACTCAGGGCTTCATCTTAGCGCTGCTCTCTCACATGTGGAATCATTATCCAGGCTAACAATTACAGCCTGCTCTAGTAATTGATCAGAAAACTGTCTCGGGGAGGTTAAAAGGTATTAAATATCACCACTTTCTTAATTTACTGCGCCTGTCAAATAAAAAAGGAGGAAAGAGGAGTGAAAATGAGAGTCTTCAGCCTTTTCCCTCTCTCAGCTTAAATAATGACCCCCAATTAGAGTTCCTCTCTGTTACTATGCACTGCTCTAATGCAGGTCTGTTGGCCCTGTGGCTAATCTTGTGTACACAGGGTCATGAAGATTTTAATTTATCGTCTTGGCATTGTAGATGTGTGTGTGTGTGTGCGCGCGCGCACGCGTGTGTCTGCTTGCTTTTGTGTCTTTGCGTATGTGCGTATGCATTTGCATGTGTGTGTGCATGCATTTATTTGTGTGTTTTCTCTTATTTTTCAACTTTACTTTCACCAAATCACCAATTCTAATGAGTTGCCACTGGCAATTATTGCCCACTTTAGCTGTGACCCTACAAGATGAGGGGGTCAGAGTGTGCTACTTTGTGCTTTTGTATGCATCAAAATGGGGAGGGGAAATGATCAAAATGTGCAAAAATAAACACAAGATGTTCATTGTGTCCTAAGTGGTCCATTATGTGCACAAATCTGCCTTTGTATGCTATTATAGCACCTCTTTGTACTTTCATTACAAAAAAATGATTTCTTTGATGTTAAAGCAAGAATATAAAACACATCAGACACCATTTCCTGCTTATTACATTTATTATTCTACCTCCTCCTTTATTGCGTTACAGCAAATTTGTGTGTTTGCATCACACGTTCGAACACTATACCGAATAAAATCCAACCGTGTTAAAAGATTTTGTCGCTTTTGCCCTTTAAAAACATTTCGGTCAAGAAGAAGGGAGAAGTAGAAAAACACACAAACTAATACATATTCAAATACACCCCGAAAGACGACCACAACACTCTTGTGTGTCTGCTAATTCTTTTTTTTTAATGTCTATTAAACAATCAGGCCTGACCCATCTCCCTCTGCTTCTCCCCCTCCCCTGGTAAGGATAGCTGACAATGATAGGCAGACAGGGTGAGGTGGAGGAGGTGATGGGAGGAAGATGAGAGAGGAATGGAGGGATAGAGGGTAACAGCAGGGGACAGCAGGGCTAGCAGGGTGAGCGACGCTCGGTGCCTCTCAAATCAGGTCCATTTTTTCATTAGCTCATATCCTTGCCAGGCTTTACAGCTGGCTGATCAGCAATCAGCGGCCGTTTGTTTCAATCAGGCAGCGACTCCACTGTTACAGACAGGACCAGATTACCGAGAGGAAGAACAGGGGAGGGATGAAGCGGAGAGGAGAGGTTGAGGAAGGTGAAGGCAGGGGAGAGGAAGCACTTGGGGGAGATTGTCTTTACCTCACCATCGCTGTGATGAAAGGGGGTGAAGCTGGGGACATGCAAATACAAAATGTACAAGATGGAGAGCAAGGCGGTTGCAAATATAAGGTTTCGAACAATGGAGAGAACAGCACTGAGCACGCTCCCCATCAGTGCGGGGACAATAGAGTGAGGCTAATTTTATTTCGCTGTTGCCACTTGTGTGCTGAAAAAGTTGAGGGTGGAAAAAGGAAAATGAATGATTGCTACACTGCAAAATGCACGAAAGTCTCTTTTTTTTTGTGAAACAAGTGAAAAGGATCTGTCATCAGGCAAGATAGAGATGGTTGTTTTACTTTTTTTTGCAAATAGTAAAGTAATCTGCATATTTTTCTCCTTGTTTCAGAATATTGTAGCGTGTTTGCAGAATAAAATCCAGTGGCAGGTGAGACTGCAGGAGCAACAAAAGAAATTAGCTCATCTTGGCTGTCCACATCGCCTTCCTGTTTAAAGAAAAATAAGACTTTAAGATCAGATATGAGATTAAAAGCATTGATGAGAGTGACTTGCTTTTCTTTCTTCCTTTTTTTTCTTCTCTTTTTGCAGTGAGGGGAAGTATGAGGAAATAAAGAGAAATGAGAATAATATCTATCTCATTCCTCTTCCAGTCACCCAGCCAGCCTCTCAGCCTTTCAGTGCTGAAAGGACAGAGTGAAAAAAGATGAGAATGAGGGATGATTTAAGGGGGGAAGCCAGTACCGTGCCCAGGGAGGCCTTGTGCCTACTGAGCGTGCCCAATGAGTGGCGGAGACTGAGGCGTGTTGGATCTATAAGCAAAGTATTTATCCTGCCAGAGACCCTGAGAGATTAGCCTCCGCAATGGTGATTTATACTGACACACAGCCATCCTTTACCTTATACTACTCTCTCTCTCCCTCTCTCTTTCTCCCCCCCACTCTCTTCATTCCCTGTGGATTGTGTCTGTCAGTGGGCCCTGATGCCCAGTTAGCCTCCAGCTATGATATTTGATCATAGTAACTACTGACTCTGTCACCTCCATTTCTTTTCTGCTCAGATACATTATATATAAGGCTGCTGAGACATGGATGTATAGCGGAGAAGGCAGAAATCATATGGAGATGGATTAAAACAAGTCTGATGAATAGAGCATCTTCGGCATTAGACAGTTTGGATGCATGTTTATTTAGCTTCTTGACAAGCTGGTTGTCTCTCTGTATAAACAAGATAGGATGGAATACATCACAGTAATCAAATTTTTTAGACTCTATTAAATTGTAGTTATATAAAACTGAGACTGGCCAATTACAGAGCACTGTATTAGGCGCAGAGGTACACGTATGCTTCGCTTTGATTTATATGTTGTCTTAAAGTCAGATTCTGTGCTGTTCTTTGGCCCGGAGCTGCCAGAACTGTTTCTGAGGCCTCGTCACACCATTTAACAGGATTCAGAAGCAGCAAATCTGCAGAGAAATCAGTTCACTTAAGTGGGGCTGCTGCAGTTGCTGGATCCCCTCAAAAGATGTAAACCTTAACATATTTTTCAGGACTAACCTGTCATGAGGTTTGACATAAAAATTGGCAGCACTGACTAATAGCACGCTAGCTTGTCAATGCTGCCCTCTGAGGGGTCTGAGAGCCTGAAAATAAGAAAAGCAGGCAACTCATAGCACATTAGCTGCATTTTAAAGTTCCCCTCGTGACCGCTGAACTAACTTACTCTGTAAATGATTCTTTACGAGCTTCCTGGTTCTGATCGTTTGTTTTTTCCCCATAACATTAATTTAAATTATGAACAATCATATTGTAGGTGATACAGAACCAAGAAAATATGCTATGAGAGTTGCAGTAGCCGCTGTTTTAGCTAGCTAGCTAGCATGAATGTGGCAAAGAATTTAACCGTCTAGATACCATGGTAAATGTACTGCAAGCCTTCAGAGTTACATATAATGTAAAAACTCATTGATTAAGTTAGTGTTCAAAAACATAACATGGAATAATCATACAAAAACTTTGAGACAAATCGCATCACCAGACACGTTTATAAAATGTTACTTCAGAATCAAATGAATGGCGGTTTTAGCCACTATTGCTAATAATATTTAATTATGTAGTAAATGTATAATGAAAAGCATCACAGCAATCCGTTTATTTCAGGGTAGTACAGCCAATATTATAAATGCATGCGAAACCAGTTTGAGTGATTGTATATGTCACTTTAATTCAGATTGAGCCGGACGTCTCGAAGTGTAGCTACACTCAGATTTACAGTCCATTGTCAGTTTTTATGTTATTAGCAATGCGTTACACTTAAATCGTAGCAGTCAGTGGGATGTGAGCCTCTGTTTGCACCGATTGTGGACCCCCAACCCTTGCATTGCTGCTGCGACTCGGCCAGCTCAGACAAATACAGTGTGACAGCTAAAATCAGCAGACAAGTTGGCACATTATGCTAATTATGAGATGTCATTACATCTTAAATGGGGATGGCTGGTGCGCTCAGGAAGAGGAACAAGGACATCGTCAGAGCCGGAGCAACACAAACTCAATCTGTTTCGCCCCAACAGTGAACCCTGTCCCCAACTCCTTCTCTCTTTAACATTTCACCCCTGACACCAACAGCCTAAATGTCTCGTCTGACAGAGTCTGACAAACTCAGCGTGGCTGTAGAGAATCATCTCAGTTCCTGACTGGTAGCCATGAATGTTGAGAGAGAGCATGTATTTGACACTCTCTTGGCTAGACGTAATTAGACAAAGATACTCATATCATATCTATATACATACAGATATATATAGATAAGGCAGATGAAGATGCAGCATTTCCACGTTCTTCTCATCACTGAAGATGCAGTCACTGCACCTGACTGACTGCATCACATGATAAGGATCTAAACATATGCTATCACATGCATCATCACTGGCCATTTCATGTCCTTGTTAAAGTAAGATTGTCAGTATGAGGTCACTGCAAATCACCTGTCAGAGAATCTGTGTAACAAAACACAGATAAAGTCACATGCACACATACACACACATGCACACACAAGTATACAATCTCACTTAAATAAGATGATGTCAAGTATTTCCTGACTTAGTTACATTTTCACGCCTAGCTAATCCGACTGTGACTCTGCCCACATTTGAATGGCCGAATTAGAGCATAAACTACCCTGGGTGTTGATTACATTATTTCTGTGTCACCGAGCCAAATGAGACAATATCTGATATTTTCTCCCACAGTGGCAACAGGTAAAGTGGGTAATCAGTAAAAAAACAGTCTCTCTCTAGCTCACTCACACACACCACACACACACACTCGCATGTTCGCATACAGGCAGAGCATTCATCTCTCACTAATCTAACCACAGGGATCCCTCACAGTTATGGCCCCAAATAGCAGGAGCTGTCAATATGGACAAGGTTAGTGAACCCAGGGTCATAACAAGCCAGACCCCTACCCACCACACACATACAGACACACACACACACACACACACACTACAGCCACATAATATGACACTGCCTGGGCTGCAACTTTGATCACGTACAGTACATGAACATCCTGAATATAATTTCAGAACATTGCTGGGAAAAAAACAATTAATGTGCCCACTGTACACGCCTTAATACACCTCATCCTGGTGCTAATTGAATTTTATCCATTATACTCCAGGCTCCACAAATGTATGAGGCACAACATGGCAAATAATTAAGCATTCATTTTTAGTGACATAATATTATATGGATGATATCACAAGGCCTCTGTCAGGGGACTCGTATTGATAAACTCAATAAGCTCATCAGGAGTAAAAATCAGAATCTATAGACAAAGTGCGTGTCTGTCAGTGTTTTTCTCTGCCCATAATTTAGATTAAATTATAGTTAAATTTTTTTTTTAAAGTAAAAAGAAGAGGAATCATCAAGCCGATAATAGGATTATTGTTTGTTGTTTGTTTGTTATGGATGGCGGATTAAAAAGAAAACCAGGGTTAAACGCAGGGAAGATTAGCACAGCCTGCGTAGTTATCGCCCTGCCGTTTCATAAAATTAGCAAACGCAACAGACTGAGAGCTCATTTGCATGAGGAGATAACGCTGGCATTGTTGTACGAGTGTTGCTGCTAATTAGAGGTTGTGCGAATACTGTTATGATGAATTAAACCCTTCATCATTAACACTGAGAAAACTCACAAATGATTGGACAGAGGGGGGAATAGCTGAAAAGCGAGCTTGAAAGCGTATTTACAGGGTGTCAACTTGACTGACACCCCCTCCCCCCAAAACGAGAGTCTAGGGAGGGGCGTCTTTCCCTTTCCAATGTTATCAAAGTCACTAAAGCCCCAGATTGAAATATTATGGGGTTTAATAATCTTGGGGGTGTGTGACCTGCTTCTGTGCAGTGGCTTGTGTGTGTGTGTGTGTGTGTCTGCCTTCTGGATTTGTGTGTGTGCGTGTGCGCTCATTTATAAGTGTTTGTGAGTAATGTGTATGTGCTTTTCTGTACCATACTGTATGTGTGTTTGCCTTATCTAAAGTGGTTAATTAAATAGCAGAGTGGAATTGTCATTTAGTTTTAATTATGTGCCATAAATGAGGAGTGCGGCCGACTCGCTCTCCTTCTCTCTATGAACTGGTCCTTCAAAAACATCAGTGAATAAAACCTAATATATGGTTCAGTTAGAAGTTATGCAATCTGACGAGAGTCGGAGAGGAGTGGAGAGTGGGGACGGTGGGTGGAGGTGGGTGGAAGTGGTGGGGGAGCGGGGGTAAAAAGGGAGATGGTGCTAATTAAAGTCAGCTCTCTGTCAGTTCTGGTGGATAAACACTTCAAGAAGCTTTGCAGATAGACGCGAGATGCCTTTGTGTCAGGGAAATCTCTCTTACGTGGAAACGTACTCAGAAAAGGGTGACATTCCCAAGGGAGAAAGCGTCTGATGAGGACCTTGTCTTAGTTTTTTTAAAAACCACAACAGGCCTCATTAAGGACCAAAGTCATATAGAAATGCCCCTCATCTGCTTTGTATAGCCAGCAACAAAAAAACACTCGGTGGCATTTTATTTATTACAGTATTTTCCAGATTTCGTAAGCTCTATAATACTTTAACTACATATCGTTTCTTTCTAAAAAATAATAATTTACATCTCCTGTGTATGAAAGTAACACTTGCCTTGTTATTTTCTGAAGGCCTTCTACATTGTGTTTGTTTCTTGGAATATGTTGCAGTTTTATAAGAGATACTTGAAGGACTGTGACTGATAATGACTTCATGAACTTGTGTAGAAATTTTAGCTTTTCTTGCTCACAGTTATTTTCTTTGGAAATCTTTGTGTGATAAGAAACACACTTACCTCCACGAATACATGTGGTGCACCAAGGCTGTCTTTTTTTATTTGTATTATTTTTAAGAGATTATTAAATATATTCATTGACTGTTTGATTTCTTGTCTTTTTTTTTGTCAGGTTGTAATGCTCAGCAGTCAGCAGTGATTGACTCTATAATTCTATTAGTTTTCCTTTGTTTTGATCCTCTTAAATTGCTGTAAATCGGAAATGGAAAAGAAATTACCAAGAGAGTACATGCTGGTAGGCAACAACTATAGTTTTAAGTAGGCTTAATTTAATTATTAGTTTTTATTAATCTCTGGCTCTCTTCTAGGGCTGCCTAATTAAGGGAAAAAATCATAATCATGATTATTTTTGGTCAGTCTTGAAATCACAATTATTCAACACTGCATTGACTTTGTAAACACTGCATTTATTGCACTTATAGAAAAGTGAACACTGATATCTAGTGTATTTCTACAGTCTCTTGAAAATGAACGCTAAATTTAAAGTAAAATACAGAAAATACTAATAAAATATAAAAATGAAAACAACAGAAACATATATAAAAAATACATTATAAAATACACAAATAATAAATAAATACCTGAATAAATAGAAAGGTAGTGCCAGTTGTGCCACCTGAATATTGGTGAGCCTGGTTCTTCCAGAGGTTTCTTCCTGTTAAAAGGGAGTTTTTCCTTCCTACTGTCACCAGCTGCTTGCTCTTAGGCGGTTGTTTGATTGTTGGGTTTTCTTATTATTGTAGGGTCTTTACCTTACAAAATAAAGCACCTTGACTGAGAAGTTCAAATGGGCCTCGGGCTTCTAGCCAGAAAAAATCTTCAGCACGGCACGTGCGTGCGGGGTGTTAGCATTAGCATGCTAATTAGCAAGCTAATACTAACCGATGAGCCGGTGAAATCCTCAACCCGGTGCAACGGTGCCTCAGCAAGGTGCAACGCCGGCCAATCTACCGCTGGCTAGAAGCCTGGGCCTGATCAGCACCAACTGTTACACTCAGTTGAAGACACAGTTGAGTAACCAGAGTTCGAGACGTTGGATTTAGAATGAGGATATTATCTTGCTGCTTAGCTAAGGAACTACCTCACAACAGTGAGAGAAATATGTACCTCGTACAGCTCTTGTATTGAATTACAGTCAGTAGTATGAAAATGTTTCTTGCTAGGAACTGGCTTGGGCAAAACATGCAGAATTACCCTTCAGCTGTTAACAACACTGTAAGCAAACGAACATAAATGGTGCCTGAATGAACACGGAAAAACGAAATGACAATTCAGGGTGTTGTTTGCTCAGAACAGGGAGGAAACTTTCTGTTTGACGTGGTTGTTACTATACAAATTAACTTGTTAACGTTTCATAAGTGTAACAGACAGAGAGACTGGAACATTTGTTGTGTTTTGGTCACTGGCAGCAATGTGCAGCAGTTGGATCACAGCATCAAAGCAAAGCCAACTCATTGCACCACCTCAAGTGTTACCACTTTTTTTTTTTTTTTGGAATGTCAGAAATATCCTTTCATATAGTATCTTAGGTTAATGCCACAGTAACCTCTTTCAGATTGCCAGATGTTGATCCCATTCTCATTTGTCTGCTTTGGTTATGGTTGGTTTTGGTTGGTCATTTGCTTATGTTATTGTATTACTTCCTGGTCAGCAGGCGCAGCCAGGAACTCAGTTCTTGTAGATGTTGGTTGAGGGTTGAAATTTGAGGCGGCCGCTTCTCCAAAAGACCCCCACGCCTGCAGGCAAAGCTGACCCCATCACCGTTCTCCTCCGACTGTCTGCGATGAGGTGCTGATCCTCGCTTCAGGCTACAAACTTACAAGGGGGGAATGGATGGTTAGAGGAGAGAAGGGGGAGTACAAGGCTGCATGGGGCAAAGGTTTAATTTGCCTGTTTTGTCACTAAATTTAAATAGGGAGATGCTGGGAAGTGCAGTATTTTACACTGTGATTAATCCCACTCTGTCATGGTATACAAGGGGCTAATGGGGAATAATGGGGTGAGGGAGTCGGGGTGGGGTGGATGAGTTGTGGGGAACCAGTTGACTGGTGATTTGCATGGATATTTGCTTCTTCCGTGCAGTCAAATCAGCATCCATTTATAACATGAAAAAGTATGTTTCATTTGTAATTCAAATGATCTACTTTCAGTTCATTGTCTTACAGAAGCCATTGAAGATGTCCAGATTTTTACATGTTTAAAACAGATCCTTTAAGCATCAGTGTATTTACGTTATTCTCTAGTACTGTTGTCACAAGAAAAACGACAGCCTCTGCGGTTTGTTTAAAAGATTAAAATGTCTGAGAAAGTTTACATTTTCCTGGTAAGTGTCCTCTTCTTATATTGCCTGGGACCTCAAAGTGTGGCCCAAGGGCCAAAGACGGCCCTTTGTAGCGTTGTGTGTAGTTGAGAGATTGTTATACTGTGCATTTCATGCACCGTTCACAGTCACTCTTTGATTGCAGCCATCATAGCTGACTAAACCCTCCCAACACTGGCAAATGCAGCTGCTGCCAACAAATGAAACAGCCGCATAACTTCTGCTTAAAAATGCTAAACGAGCACAGAAACAACAATTATCAACATAAAACTCTGTCATCTGAACACACATGGAAACACTAAAACTGTCCCTAAGAACTTGTGTTATATAAGAGTCAAACAACATCAGCGTATTCATCTTTTTTC
This sequence comes from Apistogramma diplotaenia, assembly GCA_015052665.1. NCBI lineage: Eukaryota > Metazoa > Chordata > Actinopteri > Cichliformes > Cichlidae > Apistogramma > Apistogramma diplotaenia. The sequence goes on from VOQJ01003615.1 coordinate 15,223, forward strand.
TATTTATAGTCTAGTTTTTAAACCTTAAAGCAAAGAGGTGTGAGATCCATATGAACAACCACAGATCTGATTTGAGAGATACTAACAAATGTCTGTTTAGCTAATCTCTAAAGATTTATAATGAACTTATTTGATTTGAGTTGGGTTACCGTACTGTGGGCTGTGGTAAGCCAAGGATTTTTGGAGAAAAATGTTCATTGATTATTCAGAATTAATTGTCCTTCTGATCATAACCACTATATTAAATTTTTAAATTATCAGTGTAAAATTAACATTCTTGTGGCCACTGTGAAAGGAAATGATAGAAAACAAAAGGCTATTTGGGAAAGGTTTGTTTTTTTGTTTTTTTTGCTAAAAAACCAGCACATTTCTCTTTGAGTGACAGCCAGCAGTATTTTCAAGGCTTTCCTTCCTAGTGAAGCCCGGGCGACAAACTGCACATCACAAGCCGGCCAAGATGGCATCCATCGCACAGCCCTGCCACTGATCTCACCGCCATCGGCCGCCAATCAGACTCATCACATGGCTGCCTTCTGCTTGCTGACAGCAGCCAGGGCCAGGAAAGTTAACTCTTGCTCCACCAAACTGGACAAAAAAAAAAGACATAGTGCAAAAACTGTCCATTTCGCTGTCTCGTTTTCCTCTTTGTTTGTGGTCAGATTTTATCTCCAGAAACCAGGATTGAACCACAGCAAGCGATCACTCTCTCCAGGATGCACCTCAGCCTCCTCACTGTCACTGGGACAGCAGTGCAATGTTTTTGTTTTTTCTTTCTTTCTGCTTTTTTTTTTCTTGCAGCTAGACCAGCCTTATCATCTCAGTTTGCATACACAACACTGTAATAAATTATTGTGTGAATGTGCATAGTGAACATTTCTAACTTAATTGGGAATATTGAATAGCAGATAATTAGATATTTGATGTGACACGTGGCGTCTAATGGGCTTGATGCAGTGGTCTCATGTTGTTCCCATAGCGAGAGGGATTTTTGATGTGTTGTCAGGCTCCAGTGTAAAAATAACTGAAGTGACAGCAGTGACTTGGTTGTCAGTGTTGTCGAGGCTGGTGCAGATTTTCACAGCCATGGGTCCTGTGTATGTGTGTGTGTGAGTGTATACGCCTGTGTATACGTGTGTTTGTGCTGTGTGTGTGCGTGTGTGTGCCTGTGAGCTTGCATACACTTGTATACATGTGTGTGTTTGTGCACTGCAATGTTGTGGGTGACAGTGCTGATCGCTGTGTGATGACAGCCTATCATTGTCGCTGTGCAAGAGTGAGAGTGGCAGGGGGGCCTTTTTGGCATGTGATTTCTCCACGCCTTCATCTGTGTCTATGGCACTCCGAGCTTGGCTTAACAAAGGAGAAGCAGGGTGGTGAGGTGGAGGGGGAGCACTGGGTGCTGGATGTCGGAGGCTGGGTGGGGCTAGCCGTTGAGAGACTGTGATAGTAGCTGCAGTCACATGGTGTCAATTCCACCCACGGTTCAGGAACAGGAAGCAGAATTCACAGAATCTGTAGGGCAAAAAGTCACCATGGCAACCAGCTCCTTTTAAACTTTTCTTCTTGTTTGGTTGCATATTGAGCCAGTAGAAACACAGCTAACTCTCAGTCACATTTAACATTCCCACAGAAGTCATTTTGATTGTTGCAGTTTTGTCAAGTTTTCGCTTGTCATTTGTAAGCCACCTTGTTTCATTTTAGCAAGACTTGTCCTTGCTTTCATTTCTTTTGTCACTGGCTCAAAAAAGTGTAATTTTAAGGTATGATGATACTATTCAATTCAGTTTTATTTAAATAGCACCAATTCAGAACAGCTCAAGATGTTTTATATTGTAATGCAATGTACTGTAACAACTATAATAGAAAGAAATCTCAATAATCAAACAGCCCTCTATGATCAAGCGCTTGGCGACAGTGGGAAGAAAAAGCTTCCTTTTAGCAGGAAGAGGAAGCCACCCACTGTGAGTGATTGGCGGTGGGGCGGGAGGGACAACAAATACAGCACATGCACAGTGTTTCATAGCAGTCTGTCTGGCTCAGACTGCTATATACTATATACCATAAAGCCAAAAAATAAGTACTTAGACTACAAAAACAATTGGATATGGCTACTACCACAGAGGTGAACCTCTCAGCGGTGTCAGTTCTACTTGGCTTGTATGTTTCCTGGTTCAGGACTGGCTCAAACTGATCCTGTAGATATCTATCTGGAATCCTTTAAGTATCTATATAAAGTATCTTATTATATTAACAAAACTTATCAAATCTGACAATCGCAAAAGGTTTCATGTGCAAGGAGTCCTTTCATACTGTGGTCTGATGTTTGCTGTGGGGGAGGACTTTTGTAAAAATGAGCCTGAAGTCATCATTTGCTGAGTTTTAAGGAGACAGACCACATGATTTGTCGCAATGAAGCTCTGCAGGCTTGATTTGGAAATGCAGCAAACAGCCTCCGTCTTGTCCTGTTACTACCTTTCTTACATGTGAAAAATTCAACCATAGTCGCATTCTGACTGGAAATAATTCCCCTTAAACACACAGGAGCAAAAGCTCATGGCGAGGTCGGCCTTGGCATGCTTTGGAACCAGTCCAATTCATTGCGCATACAGTCCACGAACACACAATGGCTGAAGTAAAATAATCTTGGTGAAATGACAAGGAAGTGACAGGCTGTCCATTAAATCAACACCCAGGAACAGCAGCTTCCTATCTTAGAACAGCGACGGTGATGTGTGGCTGTTAACGGGCCTGTCTGCTCATCTCATCTGCAGACTTCTTCACGGGACGAGAGGTGGCTCATAAACACTTCTTGTTTGCTGATTGTCTGGCCTGATTATTGTTTTCATATTAACAGTAAACTCTAAATATAAAACACATGTATTTATATAGTATATAGTGCGTTTTGTTTGTGCTCCTTTCCTTCTCAGCCCCCACCCCGCTTCAGTTTCTTTGTATGTTCAGGTAGAATCTACAGCTTCCTCCCTGAGTTATTTATGCCAGATTAACCGTGACAAAGCGTGTCATCTATTCTTTAATCAGCAAAGAAGACAAACTTTTCAGATGCGTCAGAGACAAGCCACCGCATGTTGTAAACTCTGAGGAGCATGAGAAACGTGCGCTTCATGAGTGTGGAGGCAGTTAACCTTTAATAAACAGATGGACAACTCCAACTGGTGCTGTGAAATTAAAAGGCTTGAAATAACAACAGTACGATTACATGCAAGCTGCCTACAAAGCCAGTCTGTTTCATTTTCCCTTAATTTTACTTTTGTTTCTGCAAACTGATACCAAAGTGGTCAGGGTTTGTCTTATTTAAGTCTCCAGGCCACCGGGAGGTCCCAGGTGGTCCTCTGCAGAATTACCTATCGGAGTCAATGGGTTCACTCGATTACCTCGGCAAACAGTGGTAATCATTAACCAAACCTGCACATTTACTACAACTGATCAGCGCTTTTTGCAATAGTCGTGTGCTGGGTTGGTTTGAGTTTTCAGCTGGAATCAGGTGGAACAGCCACAGTATTTATTTCAAACACAACAGATATGCTTCTCTTGTTTCTCCCCCCCCCCAAAAAAAAACCCTGCCTGCAACCCCTGGCTTCAAAAACTTGAACCAATAATGTTAATGGGGGATCACATGGGAGCCGTGATTGAGCTGGGTGTGGGGCTAGCAGGGAAACTGCTTCCAAGCAAACACGTTGTGGTCCTTTAAAGAAAGGGGGGATGAATGTGCAGCATTTGCCCCTAAGCTTCAAATCCTCTGGGAAGTGATCAGTTTATACAAGTCTTGGAAACATCGTTTAGTGTTTTTACAGGACACTAAAAAAAAATCTCCATTAAAATCCATATAAAAAGTGTTCACTGCAGGTTTTCCAGGCTGGAAAGAAAAAATCCCATACCACGCTGGAAATATTTCTGCGGCCACGCTTTCTGATCTTGAAGCAATATTAACAAAAACATATTGACAAGTTGTGGTCAGGGGAGAAACCACCATCGGGGCGGTCGAGGTTAGCTCTTCTGTGTCCTGCCCCGTGCGAGTGTATATCTTGTCCTATGTAATAAGGATCTTGCATTAAATGGATATTGAGCTGTCTCACCATGTTTTTGTATTCAGCACAAGTAAACTTTTATTCCACTGGCACCACGTTTATCTGCTCGAGAAACAACAGCAGCTTTGTACACATTGCCCAGTTTGCAGCCTATAAAAAGCCTACAGCTAATTTTCCAGATTCCATCCACTCTAATAGAACAACCTCCCGATTAACAATGTGAATATCACTGCTTTTTCCTTTGCTGCGAGTCATATATATTTTTGTCTGGGATTGTTCCATTCTAACTATTTCTGTAAAAAACAAAAAAAGTGAATAGAGTAGCTTTTGGACTGAGAGCGGTTTTGCTCTCACATGATAATTCAAATGGTAATTAAAACTCAATGTATTCAATCTCCTTTCTGCTACATTAACTGATCTCTTTGCTTTTTTCCCCTAAAGTATT